>VWPW01006254.1:57193-79515 GCA_013389825.1 Crypturellus undulatus | reverse complement strand
CTTAATAGGACTCCTAGTTCCAGAGTATGCACGTGCCCAAATATTTCTGAAGAAAAAGGCAACATTTTGCCACTGCATCAGACTAGCACTATCTATATTAGCACTTACCCTTTTTTTATGGTCACATCATCATTGAAATTAGGTCCTGACTCAGAAGGTGGTTTCTATTCACCCATCTGAAAACAAGCCAGGCCAAACACCTGAAAATGACAGAATCGCAGAACGGCTGCGGCTGGAAGGCACCTCTGGAGCCCCCCTAGTCCAACTGCACTGCTGAGGCAGAGGCACCCAGAGCACATGGCCCAAAACCTCATCCGGAGGATTTGAGGGCATCTCCAGGGATGGGGACTCCACAAACCAGACAGGGAAAGTGAAGAACCGCCCTACGCACTAAAACTGCTCCCTCCATAAAGCAATACTCTATGAGCCAATATTCTCTTATAAGTTAGATTTTTTTCCAATCAGGAATATATTAAATTCTGCCCCTGTACGTATGAACTATCTGGGTTAAGATATAGAATCCTAGGAAAACAGAGATTAAAATGGAGACTTCGTAAGTCTCAGATCCTACTTCCTACTCAAAGTGGGGCTAAATTCTAAGACTAAGATCAAGTCACCCATGGTCTTGTCCAGTTGAGATCTGAAAATTTCCAAGAATAGACATTCTACAGCCTTTCTGGGCCACTAAGTAGTTGCACTGCGTAGTCACTTTTACAGTGACCAACTCTTTCCCTTACTTCCTTATAAATTGCAAATATGAGCAACTAGAAGAATTTATGTCACACACTTACTTGAAGAGCCAAAAAAAATCTGACATCCACACATACAGTTGAAACAGAAATGGAGACTGGCTTGAAACAAAAGAGAAGCTTAAAGCATATTGGTTAGTTAGCTCTAAACCTACTACCAAGAAAAAAATTAACCCTCACAACAGAATTAATTTTTCTGCTCTAGTTTTAAGCCATATTTATAGAATCTACTTCCAAATTTTACCTACAAGTTTTACAAGTGCTAAAGAATGAGTAAATAAATCTGCATTTTATACTTGGATATCTAGTGTTCCCAGTTTGCATGTGTAGCTAATACCTCTGGAGTTCCAGATGGAGAAAGCCTGGCCCACAGAAACTGCCTACATTTTATAAATGCATCTACTCAGAATTGTTTACTGCAACAGGATTTCCAGAGTAACACTTTCCAAACATAAAGAGTGCATTAAAAGCTATACACACCTGTAGTATCTTAACTGCAAAGAACTCCCCACGAGCAATGTGTTTGCGTTTGCAGACCATCTGCAAGTCATTTTAGTTAAGTACCCATCAGTTTCACATGTGATATTGATATTCATATCTAATCAAAACACATTGAAAGTTTATTAATAGAGATATAAATGTTCATATAAAAACATGCATTACAAGTCACTATTGCTTGATAAAAGGTAACTGGAGTTCAAAATATTCCGACTTTACTATTAAATTACACAGAAATTACAAGCAGAAATCATCAGGAATCTTACCTACTACATATAATTCAGCGTATCTGTGATGACACTCCCTACTTTGATGACAACAGTACAGTGCATTATAGAAGAAATTTCCTCTAGGTTTTGTTGCTTTCAAGTTGAAAAGAGTAACTTTGCTTACGCGATCACTCACAAGCGTGTACTGACTTTCTGGGATTTCTTCTGCTAAATTCAGCCACCACACAATCTTCTTGGACGCTACTATCTTGTTTTTGTTATTATAGATGCAATGAAAGGAAACGTTAGAGCCAACACTGGTCAGTAGCTTAGGAGGGAAGTACAGGACTCCTGTTACAAGGTAGGAGGAAAAAACAAAAGAGAAAAAGAAAGGAAAAAAATTTAAAATTAGAACCATAAAAAAAATTTAAAAATCGCATGACAATAACAAATATCATTGCCATCCAGTTGTATTTCTAAACCATCTACAACTTCCAGTTCAAGTACTATTAATGACTATAGAAGCGAGAGTGGCAGAAATGAGACCTTGAATCTCTCCCCCTTCAGTAATGTCTATAAATTCTCTGATCAAAGTAATCTTCAATGGCCCCTATCAAACAGGAATGAAATGGGCAGAAAATCACTGGGGAGTACAGTGAGGGGTGAAAGGGGGGAAGAAGAAAAGAAAAAAAGAAAGAAATACACAGCAGCACAAGTGAAGCAGGAAGCACGTGGCTACTCTAAATGAATTACTGGGAAACAAGGTTAACTAATCTTTTTTATTCAAGCCTTTTTAGAAAACCTTCCAAATCTTTACATTGAGCAAGGATGCTGAAGGCATACACTAGCTGAACCGCTACTGTAGTAGTGGAAATAAACACTAAGAAAGAATCACTATTCAGTTCTGCAGAAAAAAGAAGCTCTTTCAAAGATTCATCAATTCTACTCTTTTTTGTCGGGACTTTTGCATCTCCAAAATTTGTTTTACAGTCTCATTAGTGCAGAGGATACCAAATTCTAGCAGCAGTACAACAAATAATTCATCTGATGCTGCAAAGCATGTAAACAGCCTCAATGGGCCAGGTACTTAGGGAAGCTACACGTGTTAGGCACCTGCTAAAAAGAGTTTGTTGAAGGGTGAATTTTGCTATTAACATGGCTAAATGAAGGTAAGAGAGGGTCCCTGCTCCTGCCCCTCTGTTGCTCCCAGCTGCACTGGGCTCTACTACTGGGTTCTGCCCCTGCCTCACCCCAAGGCTGGTCACTGGGCAAACCAGGCAACAGCTTCCTGCAGGCACGAAATTTTCTTTATACTGCCAGCAGGCTTGTCAACATGGTATGGTGTTGCTGATGAGATGTGTGTTCAATACAATTACATGTCGCATAACAGGTGGTTAAATTTAAAAAAACTAACAGTATCTACTGCACCTCTTTTACATACATGTTTGTGTTTTAAGACAACTATAAACTCCTTCTGAAAATATGAAAATATGTGTGCGAGAGAACAAAAATTATCTAAAGACGTATGATTTTGCTACGGTACGTTTTATATCTATAAAACCAAAAATTAAAGGTCAGTTGGGCTTCTAAATCTCCCATCAGTCACCCTGTGTTACATGCTCTGTAATCACAAGAGTCCAAGTATTTTCAGCTCGGTTGGAAGATTACTTCCTCTCCGAAGTTTACTTACTCAGGTGCTTGATGGACGTTATATCTACAGTAAGCATGAGTATGTGCCTAGTACTCATCACTGTCACCAGGTAGTTCAGAAGGTAGCATCAACACAGACCAAAATATTCCCAGTTAACCATAATCAGAATATGGAAAAACACAATGCAAAAAAACCCTGACACTTTATGCTGACCCAAAATGCTGTACTATACAGAGCAAGTCAGCAGCCACGATGAAAGAGCAAGGATTTGCCAAAACCAAAATCCCTCTCTTCCAGTACATGCCAGCAAATGAGCAAAGATCTGCCAGCGATGCTGATGAGCAGGACTTGGGTCAAGCAAAAGGAGCCCAAACTGTGTCCAGGAGAGCCCTCACTGCATGCCACGTGTCACAGACCATGTCCTGGCTGGTTACCAAATTGCTCGTGGTAGGGAAGATGCCATGCTCAGAACTAAAGCAGCACTGCCTGCCTGCAGACACCGTGCAGGTCTGTAAACCCTGCTCAGCACTGCACACTAACGTACAGCTACAAATCCCAACCTCCCTTCCACGCTTTGGGTTCAGCTACACTGCACTAGNGCCAGCGATGCTGATGAGCAGGACTTGGGTCAAGCAAAAGGAGCCCAAACTGTGTCCAGGAGAGCCCTCACTGCATGCCACGTGTCACAGACCATGTCCTGGCTGGTTACCAAATTGCTCGTGGTAGGGAAGATGCCATGCTCAGAACTAAAGCAGCACTGCCTGCCTGCAGACACCGTGCAGGTCTGTAAACCCTGCTCAGCACTGCACACTGTAACGTACAGCTACAAATCTCAACCTCCCTTCCACACTTTGGGTTCAGCTACAGAGCCCTGCACTAGGCTAGCAGAGAAGGCATGAGGAGAATTTTCTCCTAGCAAGTAGAGGACTAACACTACCAACTGTCTTTTAAAATAGGAGAACTTTTAGAGGAAGAACTGCTTATGTGGCTGAACATCAGGGAGCTGGTGAACAAGCAACTAGGCAAAGCAAGAAACTCACAAAACTACAGCCGTGAAGTCTACATCCATTAATGCAGAATTCCTTTAAATGCAAGTCTTTATAAAAAGACAAGAGCAGAATCACAAATAGAGCTATATGGAACGAGAAGCAGTAGAAAAAAAAAAGAATTCGCAGAGGAGTTTTCAGCCACCTCATGCACACAGCATACTGTACCACACCATGCAGCACGTGCTCACACATCTTTATTCCACAAAACAAACTGGAAAAATCCCTTTTATTCCAAAAGAAACTACCCGCTGCTTGGGGTGACTGCACACAGCTTACCTGCCGGGTGCAGGCTGTACGGGATGCTCCAGTCGCTCCAGAACCCCGGGCCATGCAGACGCTTGCAGCGCACTTGAATAAAATTCAAAGAATCAAGCAGCACGTTGTCTATGGCCAGCGAGGTTTCTAGGACAACTTCAACCATCTGTTGGATTATCAAAAGCCATTATTGATGTGTAACACTTCAGGGAAGGGGTTGGGGAGGAGAGAGAGAAGAAAAAAGCGCATGAGAGCAAGCAAACAAGATGTCAACAGGACCAAACAAATTGTTAGTCTAAAGGAAGTTGTTATTTTTAGGTAGCAAGATGGGTGGAACGAAGCTCTTGTCTGTGAATTTACTGTAAATTTGAATATGTTAGAAGTTGGATACCCCACTGGAAAACATGTTATTTTGTTATGGGCTGCTAATTATAAACTGCTCTTTACCCAGGTCTAGCTGCACAGTTGCAGCAGAAAAAGCAACCCACTTGTGAAAACTAAAAATATTAATCACACACGCATCTATCGTGGCATTTGTGTTTTGCTGAGAGACCTTTGCCTTTAGACCTCACAAAACCTAGATTCGCATCCCAAAAGTAGGATAGGAGTTTGTGTAATCCACAATCCAAAGGGCAACAGCTCTCCCAGTATAACAGATGTGAGGTCCAGCCTGCAGCTTCCCCACATTGCTGATGTTCCAAGGCTCTGCTGCACGCGGCAGCTCAGCAGAACCACAGCAGGGAACCACGTGCCATGCCCAGCCGTGCTGCTCAGCCCACCTGTGCCACAACACAGGCAGCAGGGTAAGAACTCCAGGACTCAGAGACCCTCAGACGTGCACTGCTCCACCATCAGACAGAGAGAACAGAGCTGACTCACCTGCCAGACATCCTGACTCGAATTTGCGGAGAGCTTGACTTCATACTCAAGCGGGTATGGCATCAGCACGGGGTCAGACCAGCACAGCTTCACTTGACCTTTCTCTGTCATTTCTAGATGCAGGTTCGAAGGCGGTTCAGGCTTTACTGCCAACAAATTAAACAAGTTTACTGCTACGATTATTGCCTGTGACTGGTATTGCTGGCAGTAACTTTTTTACTGATTCCGAAATCTCCTTCACACCTTTTCTTTAAGCTCCGTTTTCAAAAACTGCTCTAATGTATGTCAGAGCAATGCTGTGCAATATCCCCAGGAAAGTGCATCCTGGGAATATTACATAGCTGCCAGGCCATACTCTTTGACCTAATGCTAACCTTAAAATTGAGTGAATTTCTTACCTTAGGCAATGACTCTACTCAGCAGCCAAGCACTAAGTTGCCTGTTTTGCTGAAGAGAGGGTTGAGAAGGATGGAGTGCAGTGCAGAGCAATTTGCTCAGCTCCTTAACAAGCAGGAGATAATGTCCTTGTATTGTACACAAAGACTTTCTAAATACCCTCACCCCTTCTACAGTGATTATGGCTACGACAAAAGGTCTCCAGTAGAGCTACATTAAGGCAAAGGGAAAATGGAGGGTTTCAGAAGGTTCCTACAAAGGTAGAGAACTCTCTGGAGGAGGAAATGGATGGGCAATTTAGATGATGACTAGTATTACATTCACTCTTCCTTGGATAAAAGTAAGCAAATCGGATCCTACTTTTACCTGCTAGTGAGATCTTTCGTATCACTGCCATGTCTTTTGGTTGAGCTAGTCCTCACTGGGCACTGAGCTTCCCCAAAGCAAGAGCAATACCCTATCAAAAACCACTGCAGATTAAACAGCATGGGTATTCTGGGAAGAAGGCACTTCCAAGCATCGTAGGCAGCGGGCACATGTCCCCTTCTGGTTCCAGCTGCCCTGGGTGCCCTCTGCTCCCCTTCAGCCCTGCCAGACACAAACACCACTGCCAGGCGGAGAGTTACGCTGCCAACTCGGTGGCTTTGCTAACCTGGGTGATACGGGTGCAGCAGGCAGAGAAGGGTAGCTGTAATGGGTGCCTTGGACTGATAATACTTATCCAAATCTTACATATCCTCTCAGAGCAACTAATTAATGAAGGGGAAATTCTGTGAGAAGTTCATAACTTTTGAAACATGACT
The DNA here is from genome assembly GCA_013389825.1 of Crypturellus undulatus. Taxonomy (NCBI): domain Eukaryota; kingdom Metazoa; phylum Chordata; class Aves; order Tinamiformes; family Tinamidae; genus Crypturellus; species Crypturellus undulatus. Next base: position 73,026 of record VWPW01006254.1, on the reverse strand, counting down.
TAGTAATTTTTGCATCACATTTTTGTGCAACGTAACCATATTATAATACAAATACAAGGTTCTCATCCTGCTGGTTCTACTGATAACATTTATGAGCCTACAACTCTATCTTGCATTGGTATTCATATTTTTATTTTCAAACTACATTTTACTGAGCTAAGTCTTAGCAGAGCAACATACGAATACTACACATTTTAGAAATATACTAAGCAGAACAAATTAATTATGTCACTCTGAACACTGGCAGATGCTGCTCTGAATGTTGACATTTTGTGTAATGTAATTTAAAAGCAGCACGATGATGAATGTAATCCCTCATCTTTGAAACTACCCCATCCAAAGGCTTTTCAGCTATTTTGTCTGCAAAACTCATCAGTTAAGAAGTTTGCAAAATACTTTTTTTCCTCTGCCTCTTTGGAATTTGCCAAGATCTGCAGCTCTGGAGTAACGATACCAAACCAATACCAAACAATGCAACTTACCCCTGCAGCTTAGTGGTGAGCAACGATACCAAATACTCACCTATGTTGATGGGCTTGACAGACATTAAAGGTGACCAAAGGGGTGTTCCACCAATGGTGACCTGCAGCCACAGGACGTAGGTGTAGTTGAGTCTTGGGGAGGGAACACAGCACTCACACGTGTTGTATTCACTGCAGTCACAGGGAGCAGCCCTTACAGCCCCTTTCAGGGAGCTCGTGGACACTTCTCCCAGCGACAGCTCCAACCTACAAGGAAAAGACAAAAAAAAAAAGGAAATAAAAAGTAATTGTGTTGAGAGTGTTTCAGCAGAAGACACTTCTGGACCTTCTGGATAAGGTTTATTTACAGCAAAAACTAATCAAAAAGATGAATCGCCTAAAAAGGCAGTAATGGTTACCAACTGGTTTTGCTTTGTTTCTTTTCCTCTTTTAAATGTTTTCCTAGGAAAGTAGTTAAAATTACTTCATGAAAATTATTCCTAAAAAGTACATGTAACCATACCAAATGAGATCCATAGCTCTGTCAATCTAGTTTCCAGTTCTTGGTGGTAGCTAGTACTAGATGCTTCTGAGGAAGACAAATACCCTACCCTGGAGCAGACAAATTGGGAATTCTGTTGCCCTTGTAGAGATTACATTCCAATTCCTAGTCATGAGACACAGTAGTAAAAAACAAAACATATTTAGTATTCCTTCCTAAGCTATATAATAAACAAAAACTCTTATTTGAGTGAAGAGGAAATCAGTTTTGCAATTACATGAAGCTAAGTAACCCCATCCTTCAGAATACACTTTAGAGTTAGTTAGGGGGAAAAAAACAAAAGAAAGCCTTAACTTTGTATAGCTTATTCTAACTTCAGCTATTTTGGCTGCTTTGCCAAACATGCTTTGCTTTTTATATAGTTTGACATTTCTTAAGAAGGCAAATTATTTAATCACAAATATGACCACTACTATCTTGGACATGCCCATGGAAACTATTTTGGTAAGTAACTCTTATTGTACTTTGCTTTGATTTCTTCTCAGAATAAATATCATGAGACTATTTTTGACTGAATCTCCAGATTTAGTTTCCTTTCTCTCTCTCTCTCTTCTATCAGTACTTTTTCCTGGAGGGTGTAACATAACAGTCTTTGATTTCACAAAATCTGCAAAAATTGTATGGCGTAAGAAACTTTCATAGTTTTAAATAACGCACAGCAGCACAGACAGAATGTGTGTTTCATAAATAGTTTGGTCCAATTTCCTAATAATATGATCTCATTAGATTTTAAAGTGAACAGATAACAAAATAAGTAGTGAATACAGATACATGCACCCGTGCATTATGTCTCTTGTTCATATACAGTATAGGATACAAAAAGAGTACATGCTTTCACACTGGAACACCAACCACCACATTCAGATTATACTTCTGAAATAGATATTGCCATTTTCCCCAGGTCGACTTCAAGAAATAACAGCAAGAAGACCCAAACCATTTCTCATATTTACATTAGCATATGGACTCCTTTCAAGCCAGGGTGCTTTCCATGTATCTTTAGAGCAATGTACTATTACTCCATTACAGGTGTTTTCAGTCCCTGTGTCTCTACTAATTTCAGTCAAATTATTTCCCATTTATAGGCAATGCACAAGTAAGCCCAAAGCTGCTTCTATACTGAGAGGAATCAGCAGTTCCCATCTATTCCAGAGGGCATCCTTTGCACCTTCCTGTTTTGGGTCCTAGCGTTACAATAAAATTATATTTTGAATTATTCTTAAATAATTTAGGATTTTTTTCTCTATAGCAAGGACTTTTTATTAATGCAGAGAAACTGAATTAGTAAAACAAGAACCTTTCTACCAAAGTCTGAAATACCTTCATAGTTGAGCTGATTCATTTTACCATTTGAGCTCAGGAAGGGGACGGGAACTCCACATTTGGCGGGGAAAAAGGGATAAAGACTTTCTGCCTCTGTTTGTTTTCCAGTCAGTTGGGCCCATGGGAAAGGCACATGGTTCACAGATCATGTTACCACAATCTGCCTTATTTTAGAAAAAGAAATGTGATTTTGAAAGGCTGGAAACTATGGGGAACTCAAAAGGGCCGTGCTCTGCTGTCACCACCCTCAAGTCGACTAAGTCTCTCGAGTAGTTTACAGTTGTTAGAGCTACGGCCAGTCGGCACTGGCATCCCTATAATATTCCCTACAACATTCCCTGCCAGCACTCACAGACTTGAGGACACAAGCAGTAAGCAACTTTATGCTCATGGTACCTGCCAGACATTCAGCCTCTGTGTTTCTTGGAGTGTTTTTTCTCTCCTCAATGTGGTCCCACTTCTTTCTCCATTACTTTAAAATAACTTCACATAAATTCCTTCCTGTTTCCCTATCTTCTAGCGTTGCTCGCTGCTTTTAGAATTTGTCTCAAAAAGAAATTAAAACAAAAAATCCCACAAACAGTCAACCCTTAACAAAACTGTAATTATTTCTAATTAACCTCCACCAGATCCAGCCTTGCTCACATGCCTTAGCAGTGAGTACAGCTGTGATCCACAGGTTTCATGAAGATACCAAATTACAATAATATACACTCTGTACCTAAATTAGCATTGTAATAGCTCAGCTTTTGTAGTCATGAAGTCTGCTAGCCTCAAAAGACTTGAAAATATCTTACAACAACTACACATTATCCAAGGATTTTAAATAATNTAGCGTTGCTCGCTGCTTTTAGAATTTGTCTCAAAAAGAAATTAAAACAAAAAATCCCACAAACAGTCAACCCTTAACTGTAATTATTTCTAATTAACCTCCACCAGATCCAGCCTTGCTCACATGCCTTAGCAGTGAGTACAGCTGTGATCCACAGGTTTCATGAAGATACCAAATTACAATAATATACACTCTGTACCAAAATTAGCATTGCAATAGCTCACCTTTTGTAGTCATGAAGTCTACTAGCCTCAAAAGACTTGAAAATATAACAACTACACATTATCCAAGGATATTAAATAATCCAGTATGCAAGTAAGGCTTCCCTTTGGGCTTCAGGAATACAAACCCTATAACAAAGATCACCAGTGTCTCAGGATCTTCCCGAACTCCTTTGCCCATTTACAGCATACAGAAAATTAAGATATGAAAGGGCTAATCAGCCTGCAGTATTTCAAAGCACATCTACATCCTTCAAGCACAGTGGCAAGAGCAGTGGGTGCTGCAGCTGGTAGGGCAGGCTCAGAGCCAGCCCAGGCAGAGCCTGGAGAGCCATCGATCCCACCCATAGGAAGCAGGGCTTGATCCCATCCGTACGGAGCAGGGTTTTCACCGTGGCTGCGCTGCAGCCGGTGGGTATCACACAGCTCCCTTTGCCTCACCCCAAACGCCTCCAGGGCTGCTTCTGCCCTCTGGGTTCCTGGACACAGCCTTAAAGCTGATCCAATCTCAGACCCAAACTCTCAGTGCCAACATCTGTTTCAATCCCTCAATTTTCTCACTTCCTTGCCCTCAGCAGACCCCGGTGTGCTGGAACACTGCCCTCTGCACTGCTGCTTGCTCAGGCATCAGCACAAACAGCCAGAGCACACTTGAGCCCTGCTACATTGCTCATTTGACACAATCAGCCCCACATGTGTCTTTTTAGCCATGTAAAAGCAGACCTATTTGGAAGGCTAGTTATTATTCACGCACCTTTTTCCTAATCATTCCTATGATTACTGCAAATTTTAACAATTCTCCCCGCTGTGCAAGTCGTATTCTGTCTGGTTTGTAGAGATGCAAGTGTAACTGTGGCTCTGTGCCAGGCAGGTCCTCCAGCACTCGAGACAGAAAACCACGAGCACCCTGCCTTCACACCGCAGCCTCCTCCTCCTCCGACCACCTCCCTGCCTTTCCAGGCCACTAGCACAAAGCACAGGAAAACCCTGAGCTATGTTACCAGATGCCAGGTACACTCCGTTCTTGGAGGAAGATCTCCAAAATCTAAGAAATAGGATAATTGTATTTGCATTTCAGCAGACTGGAAAGACGCAGGGACTAACTCACAAAACTGAGTTCAGGATAAGAGAGCAGACAGCTTCAGGAAAGGGACCGTATCAGTTTGCTCCAAGCTCCAAGAAAGACTTGCCAAGCCAGGGCTAAACATTTTGTGACCCAAATTGAAGCAAAATAGTGGAAAGCTGAAGCACTCTGGAGAACTGCCACAGCTGGGGACTGCATGGATAGTCTGTCACCTTCGCTCTGGCTGCACACAGATCCAGGCCCAGAGGTTGCAGTTGCTAAACTGCAAATGCTGTTTTAGATGAGCTTGTGCTCATGAAGCCCTCAGAATTCAGGAGGGGGCAGTGCCTTCATTCAGTAGAAGGAAAGAAATACTCAGGGGAAACCTGAAACAAAGCAAAAGCAGCAGGCAGTTAAAAACAGAAACCTTCCATCACACTGAGAAAAAGCTGAGAGAAGCCATACGTTACACGCAACAAGAACTTTATATCACACAAACACAGGCAGATCCAAAAAAATGTGGCAAGGGCAGGGGGAGAGGACTTAGCAAAGGTATTCATAGGTATTAATGTCCCTGATTAGTTTTGTATTGCTGGCTGCTGGAAATGGAGAGATGTTTTATCGTGGCACAGAGGGAAAGGCAAGAACCAGAGAGGGGTTAAACACACACAGCGCTGTGAGTGGGTTAGCAGAGCCCACCCGGGGGGCTGAGATCCAGCAGCTCCCTCATGTTTTAATGACTGGCTGACAGGGGAGGGCAAAGGAGTAAAGGCAACGTGACATTAAGCTGGAAATACAGGACAAATTCAAGAGTACAGAGGGAGAGGGTAAAAAAATANCGGGGGGCTGAGATCCAGCAGCTCCCTCATGTTTTAATGACTGGCTGACAGGGGAGGGCAAAGGAGCAAAGGCAACGTGACATGAAGCTGGAAACACAAGACTGACTTTAAGAGACTACAGAGGAAGAGGGGAGAGAGAAAAAAAAAAATACACCACCACCAAAAAGCACCGCATGCTCTGAACCGCAGAGGAAAATAATGCTGCAACACAGGCTGCTCTCCAAGGCTTGCCTTTCTGTTCTGCTCCAAGTTCTGCACATGCCAGGTGTGCAGGAATAGTCAACATCAAGCTCCTAAAGGTTTTGTATTTCAACTACACTCCAGAATTAGTCATAACTTAAGCTAAACTAATTTTAAAATTAATAATAATCTTAAATTACTATTCATCACTGTCCACAGAAAAGGTACATTGCGATGAGTGCTCAGAATACACTGGCACTTGCTGACACAGGTGAATTCACCTGAGTCCCTATGAAAGCACCCTAAGGCTAACTGATTTCATTTTATTCAATTGCGAAGCAGGCTTTACAGCATTTGTAGCATATACGACTGGAAAGATCATTCACTTATGGCAGACAATTAATTTGTCTAATTGCACTTCAGAATAAACTCTCTACTCCCGCAAAAGATGCTGCTAGGAAAGGTCAAAAGCCTCGTCATTACTCTTGTCTGAGCCTCTCAGAGAGAAAACAGCTTCAAGAAGAGAGAAAACAAAGTATTTGCTGTTCAAAGCCACTGGCTATCATGACAAGCAGGCAAATTGTGGGTGTGTAAAATGAAAATGATACTTTTAATGTTGAAAAATTCAAAACTGGGGAGGACCCAAGTATTTTCTTGTAGATTTTCCTAGCTCATTATTTTTGTAGCTTGTCTGTCTTATATGTGAGAATCCTGGCATGATCTCCAGACTCCCAGGGAGTAACAAATGCCAGGAATGCATATTTTAAAACTGGGAATGCTTTCAAGGTATTTTGGCTCATATGAATAAAATGTTAAGGTATCAGCAAGCCAACTGGGAAAGCTGTCACTTTACCAAAATATGAAATGTTTTGCTAGCTGCTCTCCCAGTACACAGAGACCCTGAAAGACAAACATTAACACGAACTCTGGGAAGCCAAACAAGTTCTCCAAAGGCAGAGGCCGCACGGCTTCTTGTCCTCACACAGAAAATAATCAAATACCAAAGTGCCACAAGGACTCGTGTTAACCTGTATGGTCAGCTCTCCTCAGCTGCATGATACTGAATTCTCTTCAAAGGACAAGGAACCTCTTGATCCAGCTGGGACTTGAATTTGTTGTTCCATGGGCATTAGGCACACCAAAAATCAATATACAGAGTACTGCGCTAGGATTACTGGCCAACATATTTCTATTTTTCAGATGAGAATGTGCATGAAACAGACACAAAGGCAGATTTACTTTTCCCACAAAAAAAAAAAACATGCAATGGTATTTCAGAATTGTAGGTCATGAGGAACACTGGAACCAGGAACCCCCTTGAAATCTGGTTTCTGGTTTAAAGTATTCTGTCAACTGAAAATCCACATTCATTACCACATAAGAAAGCTGTTGTCTACTGTTACAACAGGGATAGTTCATGGTACATGGTATCGGCCATCCAGTTCAGACTTTTTAAATAGAAGCTGTCACCTGTAAAATCAGCATTGCAACTATTTGTACTTAGCCTGTTTCCTAAGGAAATTAAGTCTGTGTGGTCACACTGGCTATAATGACACTCTGCTCTCAAACAATTTTTGAGCCTGCTGAACGGGCAGGAAGTACCACGCCTTCCGATCCATCAGTAATGCAAGAATTCCATATGGTTTCAAAGTGGAATTAAATAGATTCTTTTAAGACCAAATCAAAGAGATCATGTACAAAAAGACCTGCCCACCCCACAGAACAGTAATCAGGATGATTACCATCTACTACCTTTCCCAAGAATATTTGCCCCAGTGACAGCTACCCAACTGGCTGCTCACCTCTCTGAGGCACCAAATGATGAGAGGAGCACTGGGCATTGTAACAAGTATGAAAATAAGTTACTTCAAGACAGATAATATTTTGGACAAAAGCATAAAAAAAGGCAGAACTGAGATCACAGCTTCACAATTAAGCAACTGTAAAAGCAAAGATATTGCAGCAAGTCAACAGTGACTTACCTAAAATAAACATTACAAGAAAGGAACACGGAAAGGATAGAGAGGAATTGCCCAATGCTAATCACTTCTTATTTAAAGGCAGAACCAGAAGCTTTCCATGCTGTTTTGGATGACTGTTATGCAAGAAAAGAACACAACATTTTCTGCCTGTGAAGCTGATTCCACTACTGTGCTGCAAGCTTGCGAGACCACAACTGGTGCTTCAGGAAATGCTTTCAGATTCTTGAGAGTAGGAGTGACAAACTCAACACAGACTGTACTTACACAGCATATAAAAGATTAACCTTCAGATCAGCTCTCATGTACAACTTCAAAAACCGCAGGCCACAGACTAACAGGTCCAGCTCTCCTTTAATCCAGCATTCAATATTCCAATTTGAATCTAAACAGAAGAAAGGGATTAAATATTTCTGAACTATATTAAGATCAAGAAACAACTGAAGTGCCAGAGTAAAATTCGCTCAAAAAGAGAGGGCACTTAACAGATATCCATCACGATGCGGCTGGGCATCTTGTGTGCAAATATTTATGAACGATTTAGTCTGGGAGTCTTCAGAAGGCATTTATTTGTTCCATGAGACAGTTCTTATAAAATGAAATTCTACTCTCCTGAAGTCAATGGGATTGCTGCCATCAATAGCAGCCGGCCAACAGGCTAGTATATTGCTCAGAGATTGAGTATATGAAAGGAGAAAACACCCCAGGAAAAAAAAAAAAATACAGTTTAATTCATGTACAGATACTTTCAAAGGCTTCCCAGTCCAGCCAGAAGAGACAGCTCCCAGTCTCCTCCTCCTTCTGAAGGAGTTTAAAGCCTGAAACTGCAGAAATATTTAAACTATTTCCTATAGTGGCTAAACACCTTCCAAGATCTGGGCTTATGTCCACATATGCAGTGCTGCTTATTCAACGTTCCTCAAGTTTTTCCTCCTTTGAATTTATGCTATTCAGTTTTCCTTTACCTTCCATTGCAGGCTTCTGTGGAAAGGGCTTCTGCCATACTACGTTGTCTGCTCTGCCTAAAAATGACTCTTCAAACTTCTTTTCTGAAGAACAAATAACTGATTACGCTCTTGAATGAAAAACCTACCCGTCTCCTGAGAAGCCGAGATGCTTGTTTCTGAAGGAATAAACGTCCTTGCTTGCATGCTTGCTCTGTACAAAGAGCAATCAATGTTATTATCGCTCCAAAGGCAACAGAGAAAATTTTCTTCAGTCATCATCCAGGGAGAATTGGCTTCAGCAGCTCCACGTTCTGTACCGAAACCAGACCAGCCTGCTACACCTCTAGCAGAGAGAGGACTCAGAAGTGTCTCATTCAGCAGCACACAAGGTAATGAAAAGTTCCTGGGAGGAATCTGATAGACCATACAATGGGCAACTGCCATGTGAAGAAAGTCTGCAAATATAAAACAGAAACAGTTGCATTAAATGAAAATTAAATACATTCCAGGGGTTAGTCCCCACACTGAAGACAAAAAATCCTTATAAGTATCCCCTCTGAGGTGGTGTCTCACAACTGACAGACATCAGCCTGATCCTCACTGCATCTAACTTTTTGTTTCCCCATGCTCTTGAAATAGCACAAGACCAGGACAGGTGGGGAAGCATGCCTCCTGCCCAGCAACTCCTAAATCTGAGTTCATGCACTTTACAGATATGAATCTTCTATCTCCCTGCAGTATTGCAGCCCAGTTATTTATGATATGACTTGATGGCAACTATACAACCCAAAGGCATTATCTGGGAAATGAGATGCAGAAAACCATTATCTTCTCCATCATACTTGGATTCCTTAAAATAAAATCCCTCTGACCACAGTTGTAGCTCTTGTTGCTAAGTCATAGTTTGAATTACGCTAATAGCGACTCTGAGAATGATGAACACATATTCCTTTTATAAATAGCTTACTGCAAAATACTGAACAAATCTCAAAGACTAAAGCTCTAGTTAAAGAAAGACCAGGGGTTGGTCTGTGTACTTCCTTGTTTTTAACATTCTACTCAGTAAAGGTAATGAAAACTTTTTCTACACGATGAACTGTTTATTTATTCATGTTCAGTGCCTTGCAATAACAAAAGAAGAAAATTTCTCTCTGCCGCTATCACTGTTTCATTAACAGGATATAAACATAACTAATACAGAATTATAAAATGGAAGTTTTTCCATTTTCCATACTTTTTTCAAATCAAACGTAGATGTCTGTTACACTAAAAGCAGACATATATTGCTATCCAGTGTGTTGACAGGTTTCATTTTCTTTACACACATTTTATATTGCCAGGCTCCCAAAGGGTTCTGCTCTTTTCTCTTCTCTTGTCTAACGAGGCAGAGTTTGTGCCTTTGTAAATACCAGCTTCATTAGGTCTCCTGGCTCCATGTGGAGGAGATTCAGTTGACTGAATAGACTATTAGTCCAAATTCCATGATTAAAGATGAAAAAATGAGTAAATGACATGACTGCCTATGAAGCAGGAGAGATAACTAATACACTATTCATTTTATAGAAACAGCTGGGGGAAAAAGAAGATTCCTGACAGTCATCCATTTTTATATATATACTATATATATATATAAATTCCCCTTCCTTTATGTATCATACCAGATCCCATGGGATTAACTAAATCCTATAAACTCAAAATGTATGCAGCTAGTTACCATTTCCTCAGAAGTGTTTAAAAGAAGAAGCTATAGTGTAGTACAGTACAGAACTGTGTGGAGCACAGGATTGATTGCTATAGTTCTTAAAAGTCCTTTAATAAATATTAGCTATTGATGGACAGCATGCATTAAGAGTATTTTCCAGGTACCAATGAAACAGTTCGAACGTGACACAGACACACAGCAGGCCACTGTTCTGCTTCTCAAATGGCACCATAATCCCATGCCTAGGTTAATGAGGCTACAAAGATGCCACTCATGGAAACTTGCCTGCTTGGAAACAGCGGGATGGCCACTCAGTGGCCACCTCACTAGCCAGCAATCAGTGACACCCGGTTCCGAAGCAAGTTCTCCAAAGCATCCAGGCACTTTCATTACAAGGTACAGAAAATGTTCACTTTATGCAAGGTGTTTAACAAAGTATTTGTCAGAACTGCAATATTTGATATCAAGTAGATAAAACTATGTATATTGCCCGATTAATTCTTCATTTTTTGTGAAGATGTGAAAAGCTGCCAACTGAAACTAACTTTGCTGGGTTATAATATTTGCTTTCTCTGTAATCATCATCACAAACCTTTAAACAGTTACTTTCTTAATCCAGAAAATGAGAGGATGGCAGAAGATGCCAGCTGTCTCTGAACAGCATACACCAATATTGTCCAAATAGAAAAACAAGTTACTCTATTTACAGGACACTTACAGTGAACTGAGCATCCTTCAGCAGCACTGTGCATACAAAAGCAGATATACTACCTGTGTACAAACACAGAGCTAAAATGCAAAGTGAACTCTTGGCAATACTGAACTAAAATAAACTCAAACTTTCCAATCAGTTGCTATGCCACCTGTATTTTCCCTTCCAATTCTGGACTTGTTAGTAACAGAACAAATTATTCATAAGTTTCTAGTGTTTGCACATTTTAACTGAAGCATTTATTTTAATACGCTTTGATTCTGCACAATGAAAAAATCACAATATTTGCATATTCTATTTGCATATTGTGAAAAGACTCCTATCCAGGAGTATGTTTTTAAGTGCCACTGTATCACAAAAACAGAGATTACTCTTCACCTCACGTCAACTTACAATATACCGATTTTTAAAAACAATGTTAAAGTTAACTTACCCAACAGCACAAACACGATCAGAATGACTTGCCAGTGCATCTTGTTTTGAAAAGTTGAGCTGGAAAACATACATAAGATTAACTAAGAGTCGATAATTACCAGTCTATTCTTTTATTAGGATTTGGTACAAAAATATCTGCCTACTTATATAAATATGCTTCTCCGAAATCAGGTGCTTTGCTAGTTTAAGTTAAAATTATGGTACATTCAATCAATTTGATATCAACACCTTTATATACAGTAAGCAAGAACAAAATTAAAACATCACCTGAGAAAGTAACTGGGTAATATTGCTCATCTGACCAGTTAAATATCAATACAGGCCTCCTCCCCTCACTAAAGCTACGCAGCACCTTTCTTCTCCAAATCCTCTGTGATTGCTGGTTTGCTCTGCTGAAGGGCACTACAAATCCAAATAACCCAAATGCCCAAATGATGCCCCGTTTTCAAAGTACATCATACACATGAGCACCAGTTCCAAAGGCAAAGACTTACCAAACATTACAATAACGTTTCAGTACTGTTCTTTCTAGATACCTGTTTCATTTTGGTTTTTTAGCAGTATATTCACACAAATTCTGTCCACATGCAAATATAAGCATTTTTATACTTTAGAAAAAAATAGAGAGGACATGAGAGTAGAATACAGACACTGACTTTCTGGTTAACCAGAACTATATTGTTAGTAAAATTTAGAGATCAAGTAGACAGAGAACATAAGCGCAGGGAGTGAAATTTGGGCTGGTGGCTGCTGGAGTATTTGCTGCAGCAAGGAAAGCCACCAGACTCACATGGATCATTTTCATGGATTTCACCCTCTGGACTTAATTCCAGCCATCCAATGATCTTGGCACTGCTTTTCATCTTGGTAATGGCTTAAGGCAACAGTGATTCAACACCTCAAGTGACACAAAACCGACAGTAAGGTTCAGTGTATCAGCATCGCCATCTCCCTGAAAACCCTCCTGTTAGGAAAACGCTTGGAAATTCAGCTGGGGCTGGCACCGGGCCACTTCAGCAGGGACCATTTTCATTTTGGTCTGCAGGATGAGTCAGTCCCATCCACTTTTCTCCCCATTCACTCAGGTTACAATCAGAATGCATTTTGAGCTACATTTTAAGTAATTAAAGAGAAAGCTCCCATCTTGCAGGTGATGCTTCACGGCCTCTGCTTCAGATGAAAATTTACCTCTTAGCACAGTTGTCATCAGGCCAGTCTTATCCCTACACTTCCTATTAGTCTGTCCCCTAATACATGAGCCACCAAGGCCAGAGGTTTGCCCACTGCCATCTTCTACGAGGTCTGTCATTTCATAGAGTTAAAAAAACCTATGATCAAAGTTAACTCTCTTTCCCCACTCCAAATTTCTAACTAGAAGAAACTATTTATAATAACTAGTTTGACAAAAGCCCAGACTATTCACACTATTAAGCCTGCAGCTTGGTGGAAATCAAAGTAAAAAAAGGACAGTCCATATCCCTGTCACACAGATGCAACATAAATTTGAACTCCACCTCTCAACCACTTCTCAGTGGGAAGCTCTGGCGGAGATCCCTTTCACAAATGGTCCAAGGAAATCAGACATATATTATGGAGGTTTATAAAGTTATCAGTATGTCCTAGATGCTGTTTGTAAATAACTTTAGAACTCCTATTTTGACCCAAGTAAAAAAAATCTACCATCAAGTGCTCTAAATAAGCCCTAAAGTTAGAGACCATCCCATGGTCTCCCAATACGGTGAGAAGCAAAGGCTGAGCCCTGTTTTTTTCTAGATATTTAAAGAAAAGAACCACTATTTTGCAAACAACTCATATTTCACTACACTATTTCAAAACATAATGTGAAACAGTTAAGTCTTGTCTCCCATTTCTTCCTGCAAGCAGGAGGCACCTCCTGTGTCAACTTTGCCCATGTAATACATATGACAGACTGAAGATAAAGCAATCACAGATCCCTCCAACCATGTACACCTCAAAGAAATGTCAGAATTATGTAGTTTACTGAAGATAACAGCGTTTTTGCTTTCTGCTGCTGTCTAAATGATCTGATAGAGCAAAGCGATTCTGGCACCAGCAATAACTTAACTGTGATCAGCAAGTATTTGGGCAAGAAAGCAAATAAAAGAGTTCAGAGCAGACCTCCCCAATATATCTTTTTCTATTTGTACTGTATCAGTGTAAGCTGAACTTTTACCAACGTGGGTTTTTTTTAATCCTGACTCCAAGAGCATTCATTAATCAAAAATAGTGCTGTATATGAACAAAAAGCAACACAAGATACATGTAATCAGCATTAGCTGCTTTCATATTCTTGGTTTAGTATCCCTTCTGGTGCTTTAAATAAGAAGCGGGTAGAAAGAGCTATCTATAGAAAGCTCCTAGAACCAGGAGTATTTATTTCCATGAAATGGAGTATCAAACATCTTTTTTATTAAGAACAATGATCTCATCAGAAATCCGAATAAAACTCTTTATAAGAAAGAATACGAGTTTTATAAGAAAGTTGCAGGGAATGGGTAGATCAACACAGGAACACTGTAAAATCTGTCCTGGGGCGAGTAACCTAACAGCAACGGTGCATGACGGCTGGGATAGCATCCATACAAATGGAAGGGCTCTGGGTCTTTTTTGGCACATCTGCCTTGTGATAGGGTATTCTGGAACCACCAGCTGTTCTGTTGCTGCATACAAGAAGTTTTCCCATTTTCTATGTTAAAAGCTCCTCTCCACCTTAAAGATCGAGCAAACAAATGCAGTGAGGACGCTCCATGTCTCCACAAAAGGGTTCGGTTAAAATCATCTGAAACACAGCAAACATGGCCAAAAAGGAGAAGGATAATGAAATTAAGATCATTTTCACACGCAGCCTGTGAAGCTGTGCGATTCATTGGCATATCAGCATGGGAAACATTTTCAGCATAGCCTGAAACAAAACTGGCTGATGATCCACAACACCTGCTGACTGGGGTCAGAAAAGCACACCGAAAGATTTCCTCTCTCCCAGAGTTGCCCTTTTTTATTATTATTCATTTCCTTACCTTGAGAACTTAATATTTTTGTGCATCCCACCTCTGAATTAAAAATAGGTGCTTAATGTAAAGAGAGGACTGCAGTATGAGGCAGGTCCAGCTGTCTGGCCAGGACAGCTGTACAGCATCACCCTGGCACCACTGATACTCCACCAAAAAGTTCCCATAGACTTTTACAGGGACAAAGGGACTAGGTAAGCAAATGCTGCAGAATTAAAGATTATTTATTATGAGTTGCCCTATAAGCAAATACTCCAAATTCTTATTTTTCCTGAATTTCAGAAGCATGATGCCATTATCAGAATCTAACGTTTTTCCTCAAACGCTATGTCCATATAGGCTCTGGAAGCAATTCTAAATTCCTAAAAAAACAACAGCTGCTAGTTAATGGGAAATGGGAACATAATACTGTAAGCATACAAACCGTCCCCGAGTTTCCAAAGCACTCTGCTACAGCTGTTTTTAAATATTTAAAAGATCTCTATAAAGCATAAAATATGCTGGTAATCTTGCCTACGCACACGCATCCCGGCTTGATCCTTACGGGCGCCGAGGACTTCCCAATCCTGTCGGTTTTGGCGAGAGCAGCGGTTCCTAATTGGCGCTCCTGGGCACGGAAATTCACTGCATTTGTTTGTCATTTGGTCTGTGAGTAAACACCACAAATAAAGAGTAAACGGAACACGGGAAACAGCAGTGGAAGCGGCTTGTGCTGAGTATTTTCGCTTTCAAACACCACTTCTTCATAGACTTTAAGCAAGGCATGGTTAAAAACGCCACCAAGCGCAGTACCTAAGTTTGTGCACACACACCACTCACTTCCAAGACTTAATTTGTACAGATATAGGTGATTTTAAGCAGGGCAGATGGAAAAGCCCCACAAAAGCAGCGCTTCGCCCAGGCCCCGAGCGCTCCCACACGCCGGGACGCGGCTGCCGCCGTTACCTGCCGCCCCGGACGCCCTCGGGCTGCAGTTCGCTCCACGAGTTGAGCAAACTCTGCTCATAAACACCCGCGCCAAGACGGAGTTTAAATTTCCAAAGCGGTTTTCCACACGGAGGGGCTGTACCGGCGCGCACAGCACCTTGCGTGTTGATGGATCCTCCGCTGCGCCTGGCCCAGACCTCGCTGGCCCCAAGCGCTAACGCCTCAAAGCGGGAAGAAAAAGTAAGTTCGTGGGAAGTTTCTTTGGGGTTCTTTTTGCGAGGAGGGAAGGCACGTACCAAGCTTCCAAAGTTACCTCGTCCCTTAGGAAGTCCCTTAGATTAAAGGCAATAAAAGGGGGGTGCGGGATGCGCCGCGGGCCGCTCCCGCTCCCCTCACGGCGGGGCCGGGGGGTCCCGCTCCCCTCCGAGCCGCCGCGGGCTCTGCCGCCCCGCAGCGAGCTCCAGAGAGGAGCCAACAAGCGCACCCACCTACTTGGTGTCATGGCCGGAGCTGCGCCCTCGCTGTAAGCAGCTTTTTTGTGTGTGTGTTTTCCTGCTCCCTTCGCGCTCTTCCCCTCCGGCAGCCGCGGGACGCGGGGCTCGCGCCGCCGGCTCCCCGCGC
>VWPW01006254.1:1571-57116 GCA_013389825.1 Crypturellus undulatus | reverse complement strand
CCGGCGCCGCCTCGTCCGAACGGGCCGCCCCTGCAGCGCCCGGCCCGGCGGCACCGGCACCGGGGCGGGACCAGGGGCCGGGACCGGGCGGGATCAGGGGCCGGGACCGGGCGGGACCGGGTGGTACCGGGCGGTACCGCCCCCTCTCCTCACACCCAAGATGGTGGCGGGGGACCGACCCCGCGCGCTCAAGATGTCGGCGGGGGCCCTCGGCGCGCGGCCCCGACGCCTCCTTCGCTGCTTGAAGGGAGAACCCCCCAAAAAAACCCCAAAACCACGAGTTTAAGCCCTCAGGCAGCAGACCCGGCCATGTCCAGCCATGGGACACTCCTCCGTTGACATTTCTTACCTGTCCTGTATTTCATTTTCTGAACACGCAGTGGGTCTGTTTTTACCCCAGTAGAGAAAACAGGGGAACCCGATGGGAACAACCAGTGTTTGGGTTGGTGGTTTAACAGCACAGATGGTCCAAAATGTGGATTATTAACATAAAAAGTGGCCTAGGACAGGAACAGCGCTTTGCGTCTCCTCACTTCTCCCCCAAATCTCCGGGTTTTCCCAAATTACTAAACACAAAGTCCGTGAAGACTGTTTTGATCAAGAAACCTAGTTGTACAATCCCAGACAACACAAATAAGAATTTTATAGAACATCTCACTCTACAGTCATTTTAGAAGAGCTCTCTCATGTAAAATATCTCAAAATTATTCCATTCTTCTTTTTGCAGCATTTAATATTGGGCAAAATGCTAATTTTTGTGCCATCATCCCCAATACAGTGATGACTTAGCCCGTGATATTATGGATAATTTCTGAGTCTGCATTTGGATTGATTTTTAAATTGTAATTTGGCTTGAGTTTCTTTAAAGACAAAAATCGGAGCTTTATATATACTATATATATTAAAGCTTAATTTTTATCTTGGTTTTAATCCACGCTGAGGGTATGTAAAAAAAAAAATGATATATATAGTTCTAAGCAAGCAATCCATACATGCTTCCAAATAAACTCTTCAGTACGTTCAGTACATTTAGTACATTCAGTACATTTGTGCTTCTCCAAAGCCAGTCGGTGCAGAAGACACAGTGTTTTTACAGATGGGGTGATACGTGGAGGAATCTGCTCCTCTTCATGCAAAAATAACAACTTGTGACTGATGGAACAACCCAAAAGCAGCCATTTGCACATCCCAAACTTGCATCCTTACTTTTGCGTGCACTAGGACACAGCTTCCACCAGGAGAACGATCCAAGATATCTTAGTCCTTCCAGGCTTCACCTGTCTCTCAAATAATGAATTTCCTGATAAACTCAGATGTGATTGAGTTTCTTTATAGGATTATTATCTTAAGCAGGGGAAAGGTTGCCTCGAAACACCTGGATTTCCAACAAAGTCGGAACTTAGTTCCAACGCAGTTTTAATAATGTGTATGGATTGCTGTCACAAAAAGTGCCTTGTTACATAAATAACCTGGACCACATAGGAGAAATTAACAGTGGAAATTAATAAGTAAAGCTAAATTTAAAAGCCGACCTTAACTTATTAAAAAGAGATTTTCAAGTTAAATTTCTAAAGACTAGAACTTGGAAAGGTGGAAAACATCCCGACTTATACAAAATGGTTCTAAAAGTAATGGTGAATACGCTGAATATATCATATATATCTTAAAAGCTACTTCACACGAAAGTCAGAGCTCTAAGTTAATAAGTGAAGATAAAAGATAGTCACATCTATGTTTATTTTTTCCACAGGTCCCATTCCACGTATGAACCTCCAGTTTGGACCAGGGCCAACACTCACCAAGAGGATTTGGCCCATGCCAGATGTCACTGCAGACACGTCAAGAAAGCCTGTCACAGGAGAGCTGGAAAAAGTATTAAAACAGCAAAAATACAGATTTTTAATCACAGGTTAGTGATAACCCCCTTAAACAGCAGAGCAGATCTTAGATTACAGATCTGTTATAAACGTGTTCAGTGTTTTCCTCAGTCAGGAGATGGAATTAGGAGGGAAGGAGCGCATGGAAAGGCAAGCTGCAGGCACAGCACACAGATCTGTTAATAGCAGTGCCACGAGAGTAAACAGCAAATATATAAAACCCCTCTGAGAAAGAGGAGGTTATGGTAAATTTTGATTTCTAAAATCTACAAGATTTAAGAGCAGCTTTGTGGGGAGCAGAGGGAAAGATCTGATGAGCCAACACGGGGAGAAGAAGGTGCTTCAAGCTGCCCAAAGCAACGGGCAGCGCTAGCACGGACTCAGCTCGGTATAACCCTGCCACAAGTGCTGTTTACTAAAATGTGAGTCTTGGCCAGTGGAAGAATATGCACTTCTGGAACAGCCTTCTAATGGCAATAACAGTGGGAAGGGGAAAAAAAGAAAAAAAAAAAGGCAGTTTCTGCAGTTTCTTTCAACACAGCATTTAATAAATTGTGAGAATTATTCTACAGTTTGGTGCCTCCAATAAAAAAGAATGGGATTAAATAATCTGGATTATTTGTGCTCTTGTTACCAATGTTTGCTGGTAATAAGAGCTCTTTGCTACCAATCTACCTCCCTTGAGGTTCAGACTAGCCCTTTTGCCATTTCCCAAACCACTTGCTACTGCTCCTTTTTCCACACAAGCATATTTAAATCCTTCTTAAGGATTAAAAAACATTTAAAAAATAAATTGATTACAACTCACCTCTCTGGGCTCATCCATATCCTTTGGCACGTTGGTGCCTGAAGCAAAGGGCATCCCTGCCTAAGGACCATCCCCTCTTGGCTAAGTCCATCCATCGAGACCTCTCTGAAATACCTGTTTGAAAGACCTGGTTCTGCTGCGATGTTTGTATCTGTTGCCTGCTGGCTCCTCTTTTAGGAGGACGGGACTTTGGGGGACATTAAGATGACAATTTGACTGCTCTGCACGTCAGTGTTCGCCCTCACGAATAAAGAGTTCTTTGAGAAAAGCGCTGATGCTCGTGTAAAACAACACCCCGCGCTGGACAGGAACTGCCAGGTACAAAACAACATCCAGAATTTATGCCGAGGACTCAGCACAACTACAAGAGATGTGTTGGATGCCAGAGGATTTAGAGGTTTTATTCTTGCTTGTGCTTATGCTTTTTCTTGCAAAATGCAAATGTTCAGAACCAAGGCAGCACACTGGTTAGTCCCCGATGTGTGCAACAGAGGGGTTTATGGATGTCTTTTGATTATTTTTTTTTCAATTTTCAGCAATATTATTTACAAACAAATGCAAAAATAATTTTCTGCTTCAGAACAATTGTTTTTCCACCTCCTGCAAGTTGCTCTCCGCAAATGAGCTCGAACTCATCACACCAACTATTGGACCTGCTGACTCGCTTTCACTTCTGCATTGACTTTCCCTAATTCATCATCCATTTCCTCAGAGCACCATCTGCCAATTTCTCTCCTCATTAAAATAACCACCGTCTCTAATTGAATATAGATTATATTTTTAGGATATTTCTGAAATCTCGTATAACAGTTTGGGAAATCTGGCTACATGCAATTCCCGTCTGAGGTTAGGAAGCTGCTGACGTTTTTTTCTATCCCGGAATTTCTTAACGTAAGCAAACCCCATCACAGGCTCCCTAGGCTAGTCTGACATGTCCCTGCTAGGCCACATACAAAGAGGAACACTATAAAATACGTTTCTGGTCAGAGCAGAGCACCTCTAAACAAGGAGGCTTGACTGAAGCTCCAGGAACAAGTTTCCTTCCCCTGCACAGCATTAGAAGTCCCTGAAAGGAAAAAAAATCCATATAATGTACACCTTACTATATAAACTAAATCTTCCTTCCTGTAGTTTAACCCTGTTTTCATGTATTTGGGAGAGGCAGAGACTTAATTCCCTCCTTTCAGAAGTCCCTTTGCATGTGTCAGTCATTAAGTTATATTATTGTCTTAGATGGACCTTCCCCTGTGTTAACCCAACCACTCCGGTTCATTCAGTCCCTCCTTATAAACCATCCTTTCTGGAGACCCGGCAAGGTTCCCTGGTGTCCTTTGGGCTCGTGCCTATCGCTCCATGCCCTTCCCAAAGAGAAATACCCAAAGCTGAAGCCAGTACCCGTCCCAGGACCCCATTTAGGGGAAGGATTATCCCACATTTTGCCTAAGACATCCCAGAGCGACGGTTGTTTTCCCCCTCCCGTGTTGACTCAGGCTCAGCTGCACATCCCTAACCCTCGGATCCTTCCTCGACACCTTGTTTGCACAGTTCATTACTCCTGCCTAAGCCGAGAGCTTTGTGCTCATCTTTACTGAATTACAACCTACTTATTTCAGATCATTTCACCCATTTGTCAAAATCACTTTCAATAATAATCCTGTTCCCTAGTGTGCTGGCAGCCATTCCTAATATTTTGCTATCCTAAGATATAATCTACATATTTTTCAGGATGGTGTTTCCTTGCCTGAAGGAATTCCTCTGACTGCAAATAGGACATTTCCTGCATGCCTTGAGGGATTCTCTTGGTTCTCAGTTTTGTGCTTGGTCTTTCTGTTTTCTCCCTACCTGCTTGTGCTATTCTTACAGTCCTTTTCAGTAACTTAACCTAGCGTCCAGTGCTTTTAATTTAGAAATCCAGCACTTTCTGAAGCTTCACATTACTGAAAAAATAATTCGTTCCCTTATTAACTTTCCTACCTTCCATTCTCATTAGGATCCTTTACTTTAACTGCCTTTCTTGCATTTCTTTCAAAAAAAAAAGGGAAAAAAAGACTCTCAACATTAACCAGCTCTGTTTAAAAAGCCCTTAATCACCTGATTTCTTTGGCAATATATAATAGACGCTTTGCTTGATCTTTTCTTTGAATATTTGTCCAAACCCTTTCAATAAATTTACATTCCCTGCATGCTGTATTTCATCAAAAATTTGTGCAACTTTGTGATAAAGGTTTTTCTCCACTCTTCTCATGCCTTCAAACATCCCCGAGTAAGTCTTTCCTTACATGCCTGAATTATCTTGCAAAGTTTCCTTTTTGTGCCATTACCATTGCAATTACCGTTTTGACTCAATACAAAGATTTTTGGGTTCTTCTGTTTCTCTGCACTTTTTGCATTAGTATACAGCTGGGACAACACGATGGTCTCCAAATTGTCCCATTATTTTCCCTCTTTTGCTCCTATAGCTTACTCTGAACAAGCTCGTTCAGAATATTCTGAACAAGCTCGTTAGTCTTTGCACCTTTTCCATTTTACCAGAGCTTATTCTTAACCTTTGGTCCATGAGATTGACCTGAATTGAGAGGAATTCTCTATAGCTGAGCAGACCTGTGACCAGAAATGATGTTCTCCTTGTTCTCCAGTCTCAACTTGTCATCGCCTCTTCTCAGGACTTCACCCAGAGCATTTTTTGGTACGTACAGAGAAACAGAATAATCTGTTTTCTCCAGCCTCCACATTTCATCTCCACATTTCTTCCCAGCCACATGATAAAAGCAACAAAATTCTACCAGCCTTTTGGGGCGCTGCGCATGGAGGAACACCCTGAAAGTTCAAGTCCCAGGTGTTCCTGCAAAGCACATGAGGAGCCTTTGGTGACCTGTGCCCATGCTGCCCAACTGAATGCAAAAAACACGCAGCAATATGCCAAGTTTCACACAGAACAAAAGCACTTGGTGTTTTTAGCCTTGACAGTTAAAACAATTGCTTCCCTTTCACCAGTCGTGTTGAATATGGCCCTTGTGCTGCTAGACACTGACAGCGCTGCAAGGAAGAGCCTTGAAGCAGGTTGTTTTTGTGCCCCCTGACACCTCAGGAATAATAATGACTGTAACATGTTGCAGCCCTGCCCTGCGGAGGGGTGTTCGTTGCAGTGGATTGTTTTTATAAGAAATAATTCATTTTTGGTGCTGCAAGAGCATTTTGCTGTCAGTCCCTCTTTCCCAGCACCCATAACTAGTCAGCCCTCCAAAAGCTTGCGTCTCCATTAAGAACACCAACAAAGTTGGACTTTTTTGTGCATCCACAGAAATGCTCTGTACAATGTGCACTGTAAATTCAAAATTGCAGATGTGGCGATTAAACAGGTTCTATGAAAAAAATAAAAGTATTAACAGCGAGTCCCCTCGGGGCACCCAGGAGTGACTCACATCGGGCAGCGGAAGAGATGCTCGAGGCAGAGCAGGGACCTTCACACCCTGACTCACTCTCCAACTGTTCATGACAGCATCGAAAGGAACTTTTGAACAACTCCAATGCAGCATGAAGAACGCTTGCTGTTTTTTTAAATCAACAAGTATCTTTGTATGTCGCTGAGCATCTCATTGAGTATCTCTGGCTCAAGGGACAGCGCTGTAAGACCTGTTTGTCCGTGAACAGCCAAACATCCGAACTGTTGGCAATCAAGACATCCCCTGGAAAGGCAAGATCCAAATTCTCTTGTTTTGCACAAGAGAATAAACTTTCCTGTATTCCTAACACCCTAGATAAGCACCTAAAAGGGAAGAGCCCAGATGTGCACAGTGTCTCCTAACTCCCAGGACCATCTTGCATGGGAGCTTCTGAGGCAGGAAGACAGCTACAGAGGATGAAGTAATTCGTGACTCATAGAGATAGTCGCTACACAAACCTGATAAGCCTCGGAGGATAATAAAGGCTTTGAAAATTATTCATGAGAGAAGTGTAAAGTGTTTGACTCATATGTGACAAACCATCCATTTTTGCATCACGCTCTCCCCTCGCATTAATAATTCAAATCGATAGACACATCAGACTTCTTGGCTTTTATGTTCTCCTGTACCGTTAAGCTGTTGCTGTTACTTCTCATCACCATCTCCCAGTTTACCAAGCAGCTCTGTCGGAAGCGTCTGTGCAAACAGCACTAAAAATACTTGAGTAGGGACCGGGGTGGGAAGACACCTCATCTCCTGGACGCAGAACTGATTCACAAGCAGGCAGGACTCAGCCAGCACCTCGGGGGGTTATCGAGAGGATGGAGTCAGGCTCTTCCATCACTGCGTGGTGGGAGGACGAGAGGAAACGGGCACAAAGTGAAACAGAGGTTTTGGCATGCACAGAAGGGGGGAAAAAAGGAAAAATCACAGGCTGAGGATGAGCCTTTCCCTGGGTGGCTGCCCTGGCCAGATGTGCCACATCCAGCGGCAGGAGCCCTGCAGGACACGTCCCACACACGGAACACCCGCAAGCCGGGGGACAGCGAGCTCTGATGGTGGCCCTGACTGTGGACAGGGGTCAGCAGGAGGAATATGGAGCATATAATATATTCTGAATTATTTTTATAGCCTGGTAGCTCTGACTGTTAGAGAGAGGCTTTCAAGGCAGGGAGAAGGGAAGGACCTACGTAAAATTCCCTAGGAGGAATCTTTATCCGCTCCTACACCTCCGCATGGCTGCAGGAGAGGTCCCAAGTAACTAGGACTGTCACCATTAGGAAGGCTCATTTCCCTGGTGCCAAACAGCAATTTGGCTGGAGGAAAATTCTGAGTACGCTCAGGGGGAAATGGCAGCAAAAATGGCAAAAAAAAAAATGTTCCTTCAACTAGCAGGCTTTGCAGTTTAACTTACACTTTGACAAGTTATATGGGTTTGATATGTCTATTTACTGGGCTTTTAAATAAAAACACTGGTTACTATAGTAACATTTACATCACAGGTTGTACTTAGGCTCCCTCTGAGATACAGAAAACCAATCTGCTGTGTGAACCTTTGTACCTCCCTTCTGCAATATTTTAAAGGACAAACCTGTTTTCTAATAAATTGACTTCTCCTCTAATCATTTTGCTTCTCAGTTTATAAATTAAAATACATTCAATCTAATTTTCTTTTAAACGGCAAAGCTCAGCAGGTGGGAACATGAAACCAGGTTCCAGGGAGAATGTCTGAGGAAGGGAAACCAAACTATGAGAAAATAACACAAGTCTTGCTGGTTTATTCCTATAATTTACTTTCCTCTTGCAGGAGTCCTGGTAAAACACTGGATAATTCTCTCCTTGCACAAAGAGGCGTCTTCTTGCTCTTCCAGCATCTACCTGGAGGCCACATTGCAGAGCGGGTGCCGTTTCATGCAGGTTTCCAACCTGCAGCAGCAGAATAAGGACTTTCCTGATTGCCTTCCCCTGCAAAGAGGCACTTAGAGACTTGGGGAAATGCATTTTCTGCAAATGACTATTCAAATAAAAGCTGCTGGGAGAGCAAAAAGATAAATTAAAAAAAAGAATCTTGCAGCTTGACGTAGAGTAGAAGAGGCTTTAGCTTCTTGATTCCAGTAAAAACACTTCTAGACCGTGCGCCTACCTGGCAGGAATTAGCAGCTGCAACATGTGAAGAGCCCAGGGGATAATTGAGCGAGGGAGGGAGGGGAAGCCATAGGAGCAGCTTGCACAGAGCTGTCAGAGGCCTCTCCACTTTGTTTTGTTTTGTTTTTTCCTCCTGTTTTCCTTCCTGCTCACTTCAGACCCTAGTGAGAATGGGCACAAAAGGCCTCGGGGCATCGCCGGGTGTTCTGCAGTCCCCCTCACCTGCCGCCTTGAGAGCCCCCTGAGCTGCACTGGGCTGAAAAGAAGGTAAATGCTGCTATTTCCCCCTATGCAAACAAACAATCTCTCTCCAGAAGAGCTTTATAAAGCACAGCAACAACCCGAGCTTCTCAAGCGGGTTATCTATTACAGAGGATACGAATTCCCGGAATATAACTGGCAAGACAGAGTGGTGGAGATGAAAAGACGATTTGCAAAATTTCTTAATATATATATATGTATATATCTGCAGNAGCTTCTCAAGCGGGTTATCTATTACAGAGGATACGAATTCCCGGAATATAACTGGCAAGACAGAGCGGTGGAGATGAAAAGACGATTTGCAAATTTCTTAATATATATATGTATGTATCTGCAGTGTTAAATTCCAGGCCTTTTTGCAACCTGGACCAGAGAAATTTTAGCACAAGCCCAATGTCACATTCGCACACTCAATGCTACAGAGATAAAACCCTGAAAGGAACAGTGTTGCCGTCCAAAGCAAGGCCAATTTGGCACTTCTGTCACCAGGAACATGATTTTATTTCAATTGTTTAACCAGCAGGGACAAGCTTCATCTGAGACCAAAACAAAACCCATCTGCTCCGTGCCCACGGTGGGTGGAAATGCACCGTGCGGGAAGGCAGCGGGAGCACCCAGATCCCCGCCAAGATCCTCAGCAGCTCAGGAACGGAAAAAAGAGTTTGTAAATAAGACAAGAGGAGGTATCAGCTGTTTTGTTAGCTCTTCTCAGATGCATTATTCTTCTCTCAGGAGAAAGGGATATATATTGTCAACTATTATATCTTAGAAGGCCTTTATCACAGANAGGAGGTATCAGCTGTTTTGTTAGCTCTTCTCAGATGCATTATTCTTCTCTCAGGAGAAAGGGATAGGATTATATGCTCAACTATTATATCTTAGAAGGCCTCTATCACAGAACATAAAGGGCAATGCAGAAAAGAAGCAAAAGCCCAGTTTTCTTGAACAAAAATAACCAAAGCAGAAGCTTGGGACACGCCATGGCTCCAAGTGCCAGACCCCCAGGGACCGCAGAAGGTCCCTGAATCTATCTGAAGATGGAGCAGATGTGACTATTGAGTTGGTTTCACTCTCTGCTTGTACCTAGAATCATTTTGTTAGTATTTGCTACATTTTAAGAGTACCAACTGCTTGCATAACCCTCTTGGATTTCCTAACAGCAGCCACCCAATTTGAGCAGCAATTCCCACACACTTCGAACACGACTGGTTGAAGTGGTGGTCGGAGTAGTTGAACGAGAAGCAGGATTAACGTTTGCTCACTGTGCCCTGTTTACCATCGTTACGTCCAGGTGGCTCTCACCGCTCCTGTCCCTCGACTATCCTTTCGGGTAGGTGCCCACAGGCCCCCATGCTCTGCCGGGGGGTCCAGCCTTCGTTTTACCTCTTGTGTTCCTGCACGGATTCCTTCCCTGAGGCCCTGTGTGCACGGATGGTCTCTGGCTGCTCCCCGTGTCCCCCAACAGCTTTGTCACCCGCTGCCTCCAAAGCCGCGTTCCCGGTGTCCACCGCTGCCTCTCGTGCAACACTGCAGGATGCAGGAAGGACAGCCCTGTGTTAAATCAATATTTACACGGGTATGTTTTAAAACAAGACGGAAGGAAAGGATTAACTGGAATTTCGAGTATCGTGACGGACTGCTACACTTCGGTGTCTTGAAACCATAAATCCCTCAAGGTCGGATCCATCTGCTTGACGTGACTTTCACAGCACTGAGTCCAAGGCACATAAATTGAGTCTGCCAGGGCCAGCACTGAGTCCAAGGCACATAAATTTAGTGATCACCATAAGCGCCCGGGGGCCTCGGTGAGGGCATCTTCATAACTAGAATATCCTATACGTGGAAAAGACCCAATTGCCGCGGTGTTGGAATGGGGGTGGGAGCGCCAGGGCCAGGAGCGAAGCGCTGAGGTGGGAGCAATAGACAGTGCCGACGCTGCCCGCGTGCCCCGCTCGCCCCTCGGCCTCGATCGCAGCCGCCCCGAGGATGCGGTGACCCCGGGGTCCTCCTCGCCTGTCGCGTTTGGACCTGTTTCATAACCGAGTTTTCCCCAGCCGCACAGAGGAGATGCTTTTCTGCCGTGAACTTTGAGAAAATCGGGTAATTTGCCCCATAGCCGCTGCAGCAGCGAAAGGAGTTTCTCTCTGAGACTCCAATAAATGATTTAACCTAAATAATATTGAACAAAGTCCTACTGTACTGTGTCCAGGTTTCACCTACTAACGTTTTGATGCTGCTCCAAACCACGTCTTTAAGCACTGGAATTAATGGGAATTTGGCATCTACCTTGGAGGACCTGGGGCGAATTTTCCACAGCCTGGCAGTGTTTTAGCTGCATTAAAATGCACGACGGTGGGGACCTCGCAGCAAGCACAACTGCAGTGTATCTCAAAAACAGACGTACGGGTTGCTGGGCTTTGCAGACATTTTGTTCAGCCGCAATGACATTTCTCTCTCCTCTCAGGAACTTTTCAGAGCCAGATCTGACAGCTCCAAAATGTCAGGGAATATTCAACCGGTGGCCAATAGTTTTGGAAGGAAATCAGGAAAACTGACTTAAAAAATATATAAATTTATTAGGGAATGGGTGGGCCCCTCTCTATGTTGAGATCCTGCATGACTTATTTTCCAGATAAATAATCCCGTGTGACAAGGAGGGAAGAGCATGGGAAAACAGCAGGAGAAGGAGCAAAGCTGCGGCAATGGCGTGCGGTGGGAAAAAGGGGGAAAGGGCTTGGAATTGCATGGAGGGGGAGGAAGGAGGAGCAGCAGGGATAACATGGATAACGCAGATGGGGAGGAGGGATGGGATAGGCGGGAAGGGCGTCCAGGAGCAGCTCAGTGGCGACGGGGCTGTTTGCAAGCGTGAGCAGGCATCTGCTGGCCCAGGACGATCCCGATGGGAAACACGTCCCCTCCGGAGCCGCACGGGTCACCAACGGGAGTGTCCGACTGCCCCGGCAAGCAGGCAGAAATCCCAGGACATCCTGTTTTGTTTTTCGTTTTTCTCTCCAGATTTAGAGGAACTTTTTACGTCTCCAACAGCAAGTTCCCCACTTACTGGTCAGGTATTTTAGCAGAAGGGTCTGCACCCAACACGCATCAAACACGAGCCTAACCCGGACCCTCCGCTCCGGCCGGCGTTCCCTTCGGGAAGGGCAGATCTCCGGCAGGATCCACCCGACGGCAGCAGCATCCGTCCTGCCGCTTCGCCCTGGGCTCCGTTACCATCCTGAGAAGCCCAGCTCTTTGCAGGGCATTTTCGCTGCCACAGTCTGCATGGAGATTAGCGTTAAAATTGACCATCAAACATCATTACGAAAACTAATTCTGAAAGGTGTGGTTTGGGGTGGAAAGTTTTGATGCTTAAATGGGAACAAAACACCTTAAATCCCCGTCTCCAAGCAGAAGCACAAGCAATAACAAATGGTCCGTTTCTTTAATTGAAAGGTTTTTAGAAAGCCAGGGAAATGCTAGCAAGCTAATGCAATTAAGTACAAGTGCTAGAGGAAAACACATATTGACTGATCCTCGGAATGAGTTTACCTGCAGACTTCCTCATGGCCTGCACATTACAAACAGGTTTAGCGCTGAGAATACAATTAGGATTTGGTAACTGCTAACGCCTCCCACCACCGCTTCGGAGACGTGTACAATAAAAACATTCACTTAAGCACCAGAGAAACGGGCCCAAGAGCGATGGATTTGCCCCTGGAGTCACACAAAGCCTTTCCCAAAGAAACAAAGAAGTTCAGGAGCTCCTTGGATGGAGCAATCACCAACACTGACTTCTCATTTACTTCTGTCTATCGGTGGAATTATCCTAGTCATTGAAAGAGCCAGATCCGATAATTTCAAAACATCAGGGAATATTCCCTGTCAGCACTGTTCACTGTAAATACGTGAGGATGACACTAAAGTGAAGTTTAAGCCTTTAAGTGAAGAAGATAACATTGAGCTTGCAACAAATATAATTGTTTTCCACACTGAATCTGGATGCTTCTGCTGTACCAGTTGTACTGGGAATTAATGACCCGTTCGTATAAAGATGGTGATTGCCAGCATTACTCCAGCTCTGCTGCATCCAGGTCTTGCATTAAAGCACATTCCTTATGGGAACGTGCTCCTTCCTCTGCAAATGAGAGCCTGACCTCAGGGCTGCCCATACTCATGTTTTGCTTGCTCTTATGACACCTGGAAAGAAGCTCCAAGTAATCCCTGTTATTTCCCAGGAAAAAATCTGGGGAAGTGCAAGGGAATTCCATTCTGGGGAGTGAACTTTCTCCATCTCAATCTTGGTTAAAGCATTTGACCAAAAAGTGACCACAACAACAGCCACCATCGAGCCCTTCAACACAAGCCATTACATGCAGCCCTCAAACCCAAGTGTCCTCCCAAGTAAGTTTTTTCTAAGGTGAGCTGGTGTTATAGCTACAAATCCAAACAAACCAACCCAAAACTCAAACCTTGTTTTTATTTAAGTGAGATTATGCTAGCAGAAGAAAAACACTTGCCTTTTTATGTGCATACAGTGACTGCAAATTACTCCGTGGCTCCTGATACTATATTAGCAAAGACACTAAGATAAGCGTAGGAAAACGGGGCAAGTACACTGGAGATCACAGTGCTCAGACTGACTAATTGGAGTTACCAAAGCTGGCTGGTTGGGATTTGGCTGCAAAAGGCTGGACGAGCAAGAGCAGGTCGAAGCAGGGAGGACCCAGCACGATGTCCACCCACCCCAAGGCGAGAGATGAGGACTAGACACAGACTCACCCAGATGGGTGAAGATGCTGTCACCTGCGGGGGCAGGTGGCTCCCCAGGAAGGCACCTGCATCCATCTGGGGTCTAAAGACGCTGGAAAAACCTGAATCCTGGCTAGTGGCCTCTGTGTTGCTATGGGTGCAAATTGTCTTTAGACATTCACGGCTTAGCAGACTCCANTGAAGATGCTGTCACCTGCGGGGGCAGGTGGCTCCCCAGGAAGGCACCTGCATCCATCTGGGGTCTCAAGACGTTGGAAAAACCTGAATCCTGGCTAGGGGAGGCCTCTGTGTTGCTATGGGTGCAAATCGTCTTTAGACATTCACGGCTTACCAGACTCCACCAGGAAAAAAACGTTTGTCCCTAATGAGTATTCTTCCAACTATATAAAAGATAGAAACCAATGTCTTTTTCTGTAGATTTTAACTACATGAGGGGTATTTTTTACACCCTCCCTCCACACTCTGCTGATCCCAACAGCAAATTCCCACCAGCTCCAAAAAGGGAGAAAAAGCTGCAACAGTTTTATGTTGTGCAAAGGCTTTAAATGGAAGCCTGGCCACAAAAGTTGCCATTAGTTTATGACACATCAGCCTTAAGCAGGAGTTAAATGAGTAACCAAATCACTAGCGCAGATTCAAGAGTCAAAACAAAGCACACAGACGTCAGGATCCCTCCTGTTATTCCAACCACAGGCTTTGTGCAGCTTGAGAAATACCTTTAACTTCCTCCCAAATGCTCAGGCAAACAAAACCGTTCCAGCAACGTCACTTTTTGTATCGAGCAGGGAAACGAAAGCAGCTTACCCAGTATATTGGAAAGTAGAGTTCAAAGCAGGTGGTAAACGCCAGGGCTGGGAGGCAGGAGAACCTCAGCCAACCTCCTGCACGGCGCCGGGCACGGGACAACATCACCCCTCCTGCCTGGAGCTCTGTTACAGACACA
This sequence comes from Crypturellus undulatus, assembly GCA_013389825.1. Lineage (NCBI taxonomy): Eukaryota > Metazoa > Chordata > Aves > Tinamiformes > Tinamidae > Crypturellus > Crypturellus undulatus. The sequence continues at coordinate 42,872 of VWPW01006254.1, read as the reverse complement.
GCTCTCATCAAACTGAACTGCATTCCCTGTTAAAGCATTTAAGTGAAGTTTATTCAGCTTGAGCTTGAAGATGCTTTTAAAACTTTATACATTTTAAACTACAAAAATGAGCAATTAATTTTATAAGCACTCCAGGAAAACAAGAAGTTAGAACTAAAATAAAAGACAGGCAAATTATATTACTAAATGAGAAATGCAGTTCAGCTGTTGGTGAAATAGCTAGCAAAGTGAGGGTTTCGGATCACAGCGCCTGGAGGGCTGCCGTAAGCACACGGAGGGGGAGGCTGAATATTTTAATAAAGGCAGCAAAGTCACAAGCGTGTCGCACCAAAGGATCTTTCCTACATGCAAAGATTCAAAAGTGAGATCATATCAATTACTTTACTAAACACAGCCATATGTCTCATTTTTTAAATAATCCTCCTCCTATCATTTATAAAATTATACATTTTTTTCCCTAGATATTTTATAATCCATGTCTGTCCCCTCCAGTGATCCCTGGTGTTGAGTGTCCACAGGAAGAAAGCGCATGGAGGCAAGGACTCACCACCTCGTGGGACAAAATTTGGAACAATCAACCAGTCCTTTTAAAATGGGCCATTAAATGGATGAAATATCCAGAATATCTGTTAAAATCTAGGACTCCTTACTGGGAATGGTAGCTTCAAACAGGATGTCAAGCACTTCCAGGGGAATTCTAGTCATGGAATACAAAACCTGCAGCCCAAACAAGCCCTGCAAAACGAGCTGAACATGTGAAGGACCTGTTATCCAGGCTAATATTAATCATATTAATCTCTCCGGTATGGTATTATCTCAAGAGGAAAGCAAACAAAATCTTGATACTGTTACAAGGAACCCTGCAAGAAGACATTAAAAAATGATATCCTCAGAAGTCCATAAAGCCTCTAAGTTTGTAGATCAGGTAAGTCTGCTCCCTAAGGCTAAACTGACAGGCTAGTGAGAAAGTGCTCTGTTTGTGTTTCAAATAATATGCAATAAATATCAGATTAAGATCAGGCTGTGTTTTTTTTTTTTTTTTTTGCTCTCCCCCCTCAAATTCACAACTTGCTCCCCAGCTGAAGGGCTTCTCTAGTGTGGAACTGAGCACCATGGATGAAGATTACAGGCATGTGCATGGGGTGAAGATATTCCTGGATATTTCTGGAGAACTTGAAGTATCTGAGCTGCTCTAAAACCCTTCAGCTGCCTCTCAGCTGAAATAACCTCAAGAGAAAGAACAAGACCAGTAGTGGAGGTAGGAGCAAAACATTGGAGAAAAAAATATCTCAATATCAATTTGGTCTTTAAAATGTAATCCCATTGCAGCAACCCAAGGCTCCTCCTGTATCTTATGAAGAGGCACTTCCCTGTAAAGCCCTACAAGTATGAACAGGTCAGGAATTTGCAGGGGCCACTTAAATCAGTTATTTGTACCTGATGTGCATCCAGCTTAATGAAACAGTCTTTCCATCCATTATCATAAACCTGAAATAATCCCTGCAGAGTAAATGATGCCGTATCCCCCAAATCTTGTCGTGTTAGCAGCTGATCCGTATTACGGAGATCATTCTAGGGCTTTACATAATTTTCAGCTTGACAACAGAAGTCTGCATGTGGCTCCCTAGCACAAGTTGGTTTGGTTAAGCCCTGTGTATTAATGAGTTTACATTCATTTTACAGAATTAAAGTCTGTTTACAGTTCTAAAAAGTTACCCAAAGTTGTAAATATTTAGGAAGATTATCATCTTAAGGCCTGAAATGACTGTAAAATCAGTGCAAGTTCCTTATTTATATTATTTTTTCCCCCTCCAGCTAAGGTTTAGTTGACAGGGAAGAGATCTGAGCACAAACGTACTGACCTTCTGCCAAGCTTGGATGCTCAATCCATCAAGCAGAAAGCATCCGCTCTTCAAACTCCAGAAGTTGGGCGACTTTAAAAATTAACAAGAATTTCACAAGCAGCAGTGAGATCAGAATCACCCACTTCATTTACTTAGCAACTAGAGTAATGACCTAGAAAGAGGTAGTAGCTCTGATGCCTCCTGCTTCCACGAGCGCTCGCTCGGTCTGATGCTGCATCCTTTTGGAAAAGCACCCGCTGTTTCAAGTGTCACTTACCCACACGGTTTGTTTCCTTTGAGCATCTTTAGAGAGATCAAAGGTTCAGCACGTACAACAGAGAACAGAACAAGCAATAGCTGCAGGCTAAGTGATGCTAAGATAGCTGGCATGTTTGAATAGACCTCGGAGTATGCGCCGATATAAAGCACCTGGCAGAACACGCAAGGATCCTACAGCCTTAGAAGCCTCCCGAAGGCCTCGTTTTACCCAAGAGCAACGAAGAAACGCGAGCTCCACCGCAATAAGCATCAGACCTGCTCATTAACCTCCCACCTTTGTTCTCGCAGCAACAAAGCCAGCATGAAGGACCCGCATGCGGTTTCTCTAGCCTTGCCTCTTGTACACAAGCCTTAGGTCAGCTCTGCAAATGCAAAAAGGACAAATACTTAAGCATCAGGCATCTTTACTCAGTTTTATTAGACAATTTTAAAAGAAAAAAATGAGTATGTTTTAATTTCCATGGTTTAATACTTCATTTCAACAACTGACAATTATGGAAAATAGTGTTTACAAAAGTTACAAAAGCCGCACTGCTAGATTTCAGAGAACAGGGTTAATTGACAAAGAAGCTTTATAAAATGCATAACAGATATTCAAATGATTATGAAACACAGTGATATTTCCATGTATATGGGTTCACAAAATCAGCACAGTCTTGAAATTAAGGCACTTTGGATACATAGTATTCACTTCCATACAGGAAAATAATTTCAGAGAAACCACAGTAAATTGCTACTGGTAGATAGTGACAGTATGTCCAGTACTGGCCATCAGAGCACCAGGTTTGTTTGAATGAGTGAAGCTCTTAATAAAAGAACACCGAAATTTTTTTTTAATCCTATTAACAGGGACAACTCATTCAAGCAAATTTACTTTTAAGGAGGTGAAGTAAGAGTTCCATGATTTAAACCCTACATTAAATATGATTTTAGAAAATAACCATTTTAAAATAAAAGTCTGTGGTGAAAACTGCATGAAGTTCATATTAAAATTAGTGCATAGAGCATTTTCAGGAAAAAAAAAAAAAAGAAAAGAAAAAAAGTGTTCACTTTCTCCATTCTGCCTCTGCCTGCTGCTTCATGAACCCGACCCCAGATTTACCCAAAGGGAACACAATTCCCCTTCCCTTCAAGGCAATTTCCCTTCAGGACTGTCCGTTCTGGTCCTTTCCACTTCCGATTGTCACGTGTTTTCTGCCACTAGTGCAGCCTCCCTCAGTCCCAAACCCACTATTTGCTAACAGAGCTAAATACAGTCTATAAATACCTATTCTCTCATCTAAATAAAAAAATAATGGTCTCAGCTGTTTTTCACTTCCCTGTCTCTGAACAACATTTGAGTGCTGGAGTGTGCTGGAGCCTTCTCTTGCAGCCTTTGGTATGCAAATTCTAAGGAGTAAAAATACAAAACGCCCTTAAACTCTAGAACCTAGTCCTGCAAATATACAGCTATTTTAAGAGGATTTAAATGGAATGGTCATCAATGACTTCAACAGCAATATGCAGGATTAGGCACTTAATTTTTTGAATTATGGTGTTTGTACCTCACCAATCACAATGGGATATGTTGTAGTGTAGGACAAATAAGAGATTTCTTTTGAGAAAAAAAAAAAGAAAAATAACCAGCAATGAGCAGAGTATATAAATGGAAGCTACATTTAAAGTAAACAGCTCAACTGGTAATTTGAACAAGTTATTTCCCTATTAATGCTTTACAACAGTAAGGACAAATCAGTGGAGTTTAGCAGATTTCACCTGAAATGAGGAAAAAAAAAAAAACAAACCTTCTAGGAGAATGTGCTTATGCCCAGCATCTTTACAAGCCTTTTCCTTCTACACCTGTGATGAGCCATTAACATGCAGAAAAACAAAACAAAACAAAAATCCGTCCTTTAATGTTAGTTGTTCTTTTACAAGAATTACAGTCTAGACATACGTATGGACTCCAGGTACTCAGCATTCCTCAACACTGCAGGATTCACCCCTCGTACACCATACCATGATCACTATGCACCATAGCAATAATCACTTACTGCCCATTTTTCAATTAAAGAGTTAGAGTGTCTGTTCTTCATCCCTTTTCAGGTTTCTGAAGTGTCCTCTAGAATTAGGGTTGTATCAGAAAGCATCTTTATAAAGTCACACGCCTCCACTATTTGAAGGTTTCATCAAGTCAAAACAGTAACAAATTTTGCTTTTACGTGTGATTATGTGAACATTTACTAGGATAATGCTATTTAAAAATAGTGTTTTAATATAATCTTTTCTCACAGACATAGAAAGCAGTAGTTTCAGTTAAGTACGTTTTAAAGCAGTAAGAACTGAGGAGATACCAAGTCCTACAGTTTCTGCTGTTGGGGACCTCAGCAGAACATTCACTTCTTTGCAATCCACGTCCTTCACACAGAGGGATTCAGAGCTGTACGCTACACTGCCATTATCAGTGTCCTGAGATCATGAGAGCAGTTTCAAATGTGTCTTGTGAGTGTTTATGAAGGAAATTATTTCAGGTCTGAGCATAGCAAAAAGCATTAAATATATCAGGTGGCTCCCCACATTTAGCCAGAGTTGTAAGTCAAATATGGATAAACCAGAATATCCTTACAGGAAAAAAAGTGCTAAGTGAGCAGTATAATGGAAGGGAGGATTTTCAAACAAAGTTGTTATTTTCTTTTTCTTCCATGGTGTAGAACAAGTTCTGGAATAACCTACATTTGGTTTTATATTACCAAAAAAAGCCTGCCAAAGTTACAATGGAAAACAAATATTCATTTATCCCCAACCAAGGCAGAAAGATCAAATCAAGTTGAACAGTAAATATGACAAACCTTTTATTGGTCTATTTTGATTATATTGTTAAAAAATGACAGGCTGCTAACCAATGCCACATTTGGCAATGTTACTGTGATTTAAAAAAAAATAATAATTAATGCATATAGTGTGAAAAATAAGCAAAATATTAATGCTTTGTAAACATATTTGTGGACAAACATTGCAATTGTGAATCGGGCTTGCACTGAGCACACTTAAAAAGCAGCCACAGGGGCCTTCTCCTTTGCCTGATGCACGTTTTGGAAAGCACGTTATGAGCTGGTAACAGAGGGCTACATGTGTGAGCACACACAGCCTTCCCCACACGCACACAGACATACATTATAATATATCACACATATACCCAGGCAGAGTACGCATATGGTGGCAGGTGCTGTAAAACATTACCAGTGTCAGAGCGATGTCCTACCACTGCTCCCAGCTAAAGTCATCTCCTCGACCAAATACAAGAAAGAAGCCTAAAATAGTGAGGAAAATGACTGCGTTGCCAGCCAGGACCAGACCACAGGCTCCCCATTTGATCTGAAAGGCAAAGAGATGAGAAATGCTGGATTGTTTCATGAGATATGTGCAGGCCAGTTATTTTTTTGCAAGAGATAAACTGAACAAAATACCTCAGAAAGGTGCTAAAAGCCTAAGTAAAAGGGACAAGCAATAAATAATTTGTGAATGGTTGCTAATTGAATAATTACACATATAGTATTAATACAGGACTTCAATAGACAGAAAATACTGTATTTTTAGGACAAAATAATTATCTTTCCGCATAACCCTCTCAGTGAGTAAAACATTAAATTATAGGAAAAGCTGGTGAAACGAGTGCTTGCTTTTAATTACTGTGCATCAGCCTAAGAGTCTTTCAAATAAATGCAAGTAATGAACATGGAGAAGAGAGTGCGGTCTGAAAGATGAGTTGCTTTCTGCACCTTAGTACCTGCCTAAGCTTGCTTAAATAAACAACATTTTACTTTTAAAAGCGTTGCCAGGGATGAGCTATTTGGAGTGACTGCAGAATTCAAGTTCCCCCTCGCGGTCATCTCTGGTTCTGCCAGTTCTCAGGTCTATAACTTAAAAAAGCAGCGTCAGGGAAAGGGTGCGTTTCAGAGAAAGTAGGAAGCACCCAAGGGCTTAAGCAAAACTGAAAGACCAAGGCTGGAAGGAGGAAGGAAAACAACCCCAAAATGCCACTGGGTAGTTTGGGAGATAAAGAAAAAAAGCTCTTTGCCTTGAAAAGGACAAAATTTCGCTGCTAAGGAGCAGTTCAGACAGGGAGGAACTAGAAGGATCTCCTTGGGCTCAGGAGACGAGGCCTAAGCAAGGGAACACCTTGAAAACCAGAAAAGCTGTTTAGCACATCTGGCTTTGTATTTTTTACCTGATAATACATGTCAAGTGCCGCATTATTGATGTTTTAAGTGCAGACGGCAGACGTTTGGGGGGAAAAAAAGGAAAGGGGCAGAGGAAGCAATGAGAAATTTGATGATAGGAGCATGAGATGTAGGGGGAGATAATATCTAATGTTACATTAAAAAAAGAAATCAAAACCAAAACAAAGCATATGAAGTTGAGAGAAAAAGGGATGATGTTTTAAGCACCGGAGTCCTTCGCTGGTGTCATACAGTAGCACAGGCAGAGATGCAGACCTAGGTGTGGTGATTATTTCTATTGGAAATGTAGAAGTGACCAAGGTGAAGAAACCAAGATTTGCCCTCAAAAATGCCTCTTTGGGGGGCACAACGGGGACCCTGTAAGAAGTTTCGGAGGGCCCCGGGCACCCGGGAGCAGCACTTACGGCCTCGACGCGCGCCAGGATGATGGGGAAGCCGAAGGCGGAGACCACGATGCCGGTGGTGAAGAAGTAGGCGAGCTCCCTGCAGGCGCTGCTGGCCGCCTCGCTGTCCTCGCTCACGCGCTTGGCGATGAAGTGCGGAATGGGGCACACCAGGTAGAAGAGCAGCACGAAGAGCGGCCAGTACACCCTGTAACGGGGGGGAAATAAAGAAAATGATCGATTTGGTGATTTTGTGAGGGTTTTTGCAAGCGTTAGCCGAGGGGTTGCCTCACCCGTAGTACTCCAAGGCGCAGCCCAGCATGAGGAAGGTGAGGCCGATGGCTCCGCTGAAGGAAAGCGNCGTCGCCCCCGGCCGCCCCCGGCCGCGTCACCCCCCGCCTCAAACCCGGTCCCCGGCGCCCTCGGTACCTTTGATCCCCGCCATGTTTCCGGGGGGACGAACTGCGCCTCAGCGAGGGGGACTCAGCGCTGAGGTGGCGGCGGTCGCCTTCCGGCCGTTGGCGCTGGCTCCGCCCACCCGCCCGCCTTAAAGGGGCAACGCCGAGCCACGCTGGAAGCCACCGCCAAACGGGAGCCTCGCCCTTTTAAGAGGGGGGCCCGCCCAGGGGCCCGTCGTCATGGTTACCCGGGGGTTAAGGCGGGGGCTGGGGCCTGGTGACCAAAACAAGCAGGAAAAAAAGGTAAAAAAAACTTAAAAAAAGGTTAAAAAAAATTAAAAAAAGGTTAAAAAAACTAAAAGGTTAAAAAATAATACGGTTGTGGATTCGTGTACACTGCTAGTGTATCCTGAAAGTTATATGTATAAATAAGAAATACGGCACACCACTTGATTTGCTTCATGACTTTAGTGTTTAAAGGAATTAATGATTTGGGGGTTTTTGGTCCNGTGTTTAAAGGAATTAATGATTTGGGGGGTTTTTGGTCCCTGCTTGCTTTTTTTTTTTTGTAAGATTTTTGGTATTTTTGTGGGGGTTTTTTTGCTTTTCCCCTTCAGCAAGTCAGGTTGGGGATTCTTTTTCTCCCCATCACTCCATTTCTCTGTATAAATCACATTTTTCCTGCAGCGAGACGCGCCGGCCTCTCCACTCAGCGCCGCCTCTTGCGGAAGCGCAACCGAACCAGAAAAAGCCGTTTCCAGAGCGAGTTAATGGTGGGTCCAGCCCGTGTAGGGGCGCAGGCGCCACCTCGCCCCGGTGATGGCCGCATTAGTCACTGGGAAAGGGCCGGACGGGAGCAGCTTCCTTGGATCAGCACCGGTTGCCTCATATTTTGCCTCATCTTGGAGCTGCAGCTTGAAGCAGGATGATAGAGGCCATTCCCCCACCCTCCCTGAGCACAAAACACGCCTGGGTATGTTAATTTGAGCTTTTTTAATGTATATACAAATAGTTTAGACCGGTCACACTTTCATTGAGTATATACTGTATTTACAAAAATTACAGTAGTTTAGTCAAACGGTAAGCTGGAACATTGATAACCTCTGTCACTACCAGATATGACAAGATTTTTTGTTTTTTAAGTTAACTATTTTGGTATACATACATCCTAATACTTTCATGCATCCATAAAAACGGTTGGGATGGGAATAATCCAAACGTAAGCAGGGAAGGGGAGACAAAGTTTAATGGTGAAGTGGTGTTTGTGGCAGTATGAGGATCCAGAGTTGTTTGCCGTGACAAAAACCTGGTACAAAGCTAATGTCATCTTCATTATTAAAAAAAAAGTACATTATAGCAATGAGATCCTTTTTTATTATTAGGCATAGGTCACAATATCTACAAATGTCAATGAGAAACAATAAACCAACAAATCACAGGAACATGATTCACATTCCAGGTATCTCTTTAAATAAGACAAGCACGTACTGGATCAAAACATTAATAAATAACATCCAGTTTGTTACTAGTATCTTAAGGTCTTTTATATAAAAGCAGACCTATGTGTTGGTTTCACATCATCCGTTAATGGTAGTAAGTAGTGGAGCAATACAACAAAAGGATGACGTTTATACAGAGCACTGTATCGGACACGCTGTCATCGCAGTAATAGTTTCGCCACTTGAGAATTTAAGTGCAACAGCAGGTGGATTGTCTTTAAAAACACCAATTTTACAGACTCACGTTAGATATCAACCTTTTCCTTCAACGGGAACATAAACTCTTTCCTGCCTGTCCTCTATCTGCTCCTTCAAAGTTCGGATACAGATATGTGTTGGTAAATACGCTGCTGCTTTTAGTTATCTTGCAAAAGGAGAAAGCCAGAAATTGGGGGGAAAGAGCGTGTTTTACACATACCTTGTGTTTTAGGGTTTTTAATCATTGACCTTTCTTTGATGGCTTTAGCTGCTAAGGAGAACTTCATTTCAGATGTAGTACATGCTTGTTCTTCACTCCTACAGATGAGGGAAATGATTTCTCCCACTATTTCCCAAAACTGCAAACCAACAAGGTGTTGTTTAACATCATACACTTGCTGCTTGCGTTAAAGACACTGCGCTGTGGAATTTCTCCTGCATGTTTCACCGCGGGACTGTGAGGTGAGGTGCAGTATTAATGCATAAAGCAGCACTAAGCTGCCACATGGGATTCTGCTTTGTCTCTACTCAGGCATACTATGTTAAGCAGCAAATGGTGACTGTTAGAAGTGTGTCTAAACCAGGTCTGAGCACTTAAATTCGATACAGTTTGATCCAAACCTAGGAAGAAAGCACACCAAAGTTTGGGCTTCACCACCAGTGACCGAATTCCACTGAAGTGTTGCCATTTCACAATTCACAAAAGAATATAAAATTCAGCAGCTACACAGTGTCAGAGGCAAAACAATTCCGCCTTTTCCAGAATATGTTCTCTCACACCCCACTTGACTCTACAGGGGGGAAAAAGTTACAAGAAACCGTAACCCCGTGGCTCTCACATGGCAAGCCACACGGCTAGAGTTCCTCTGAGCACAAGATTCTTGATAGAAGCATAAGGAAACCTTTGTCTTGTTCTTCATGATAAGTATCAGGTTCACGATTTTTTGAAACATCTGAATTTCCACCCGAGTTTGGTTGATCTGTGACATTTGTGACAGGAGACGATACGAGCACTAGCACGGGTCTGCTGTGGAAACTGATTAAATACCTAATACAAGGGTTTCTGCCCTTGGTTTTCAAATTCCGACCAGGCATCATTTAGTTCCATAAATATCATCTTTGCATATTGTTCATACGGCTGCCCTGTAGCCTGGAACAAAAACATAAAAAAGGGGTATCACATCTGCTGAGACAGACTACATAAAAGTGACATTTTTTAAAAGAGCTAAATTCTCCAGCAGTTAGTTCATTTTAAGCAAATGGCTCTCAGTTATATTTGACAAGAATAAGTCACCTTTTCTGAGGGCTGCTTACCTGCTTTATAGCCTAAGAACTTCATTGTATTTCAGCTGCTCGGCTTCTCAGAGCAGAAAACCCCACAAGTTTATGGTAAAGCCCTGCAGCCCCAAGAGGGGATAAGGACTTTTAATCTTAGCTTTGCCAGAGGCATTCTGCTCGGACTGTAGGACAGAGCTGTCACTTGCCCCATCTGCCTGATAAAAGCAGCATCCCTGCAGGGCTCGGGGCAGCCTGCATCTTCAAACCTCGCCCTGAAAACTCCAGCATCCCCAGACATTTCATGGTTGAAACCACATCGCTGTAGAGTTTCCTAGATGGTTTCATTGCACATGTTACCAGCAAGGCCGTAAGACAGGTTTGAGGCTTGGATAACCCAATCCCTTCATTCCAGAAGCATGCTTAAGGCCTCTGCCCTTTCCTATGTCTTTATCACATCACATTCTTCTGTAGCAGCACAATATTTTGTGTTGTTGTCTGGCCACTACATCTCAAAGTCAGAGTGAGGGAAGCAGATCTGAATCCCTGTTGCTTAGGGAGGTATAAACCGAGAGGCTTATACCAAGCAGTCTTGACATTGGGCTCGTTTTATTAGAGTTCTCACTATTCCAAAACTTGACAATTTTTTTCAACTAGAACATTCCTACAAAGTTGTTTGAACCAACGAATTAAATGCTTTATTGTTCACCTCATTTTTAAGAGCAGAGGGAGTTTCCAAACAAGATGAAGCCAAGACACCCTTACCTTGTCGGGATGAACGACAAGTACTGCCCTGCGGTAGACCTTCTTCACCTGCTCCGGGGTCACCAGGTCTGCCATGCTAACGGGCTTCCACTTGGTCTCCCCTGCCCACAGCACAGTATGCATCGTGGACAGCAGCGCTCTAATATTCCTCTCCTTCCCCTCAATCCATTCTAGGACCTGGAGAGAAGAAGGAGAATTCTCAGGTTATGCCTCCCATTACGTGTTCCAAGAGGAAAAGAGCTTTTCTGTTTGAATAGGAATGACTCCAAGAAGCAGCTGGCACTTTTTTTTTAACGAGTTTTAGAAAGTGAGTGGAAGATTTTTGGGAGTCTGTGTTCTTTGTCTTAACTTTTTTTCATTGCTTCTGAAAAGCACATCCCTCAAAATCTGAGTTTTGCAGACTAGACTTTGCTATTTATCTATTTATCTGGTATAATAAAATGTTTAACAAGCCACTACAGGGCAGAGTTTGTTTGAATTTATCTTTCAGAGTAGAAAAAATATGATATATGATATATTTCTATATGAAGTAGATTCTTTCAGTTTTTCTGCAACGTCTACAGTTTAGGACTGTCTTTCTGGTCACATTAAGACCCTGCAACGCAAATGTGGAGCACAGCAGTTTATGATGCTATCAGGTTTAGGCACATACCTAATGGGAGGCAAGTACGAGGCACCGCCTGGTACTAGGGATCCAGCAACGCAGCTGAGGATGCGCATGAGATGAAGTAAGCGCTAAAAGAGAGTGATTAACGGCTTTGGCACTGAAGAGCAGGGAAGATTTGCTTAGCTGCCTCCTCACATTTAGAAGGACTGGTCACTACTTAACCCCCTCCAGCCTTCAGGGGGAATGGTGCAAGCAGCCTCTGGCATGGTGAGAGGGAATGGTTGTAAGAGCACCACAAATGACAGGGTAGCTTACTTTTAATTTCTCAGGGTCCATCTCCTTAGCCATTTCTTCTTTTCTCATCTCAGCTATTGTTTTGGGTCCTTTCTTGTCTTTGTGAGCATTAAAGCCTTGACCAGATAACAAATCTTCAAAGTCTGCAGACACTTTTGGTTTTGAATCTTAAACAAACAAAAAAAATCAGTTATTTTTAAAATAGTTTTATCTTTTTTCTCCCCAAGACCTCCCCATACACTTGTCACCATAAGTCTCCTAACACTCATAAAGTGCAGGTTTTCACAAGAGTAGTATCACCCAATGCTACTTTCGAATTATCAAGCACATTCATGATCCAGAATTTCCTAAATACAAAGTTGACAAGGAGAGCTGTTGAGCTTAATATTTCCAAGGATAATGCATCTCAGTGCCACTCTTTTAGACTGTAACCTATTTAGGTGTTTGAGCATCAAGCTGTACTAGGAATACCCACCCTTGTGGATATTGCACCCAGAAACGCTCACCAGCATTCGGCGGCCCTTTCCCACGCTCGTTCTGTGCGCCGGGCATCGCCGAGAAGCTCACGTTGTAGTTGGGCTTGTTCTGGGGCGAGGAGTGGGGCATGCCCGGCGGCGCCTTGCCCTGCGCCTGCTGCCAGCCGTATCCCGCTCCCTGCTGCCAGCCGGAGCCGCCCAGGGGCTGCGGGGAGGGTCTCTGCGGCGACGGCGGGAAGCCCCCGCCCAGCCCCGTCGGGGTGGTGGGTTTGCTGGCAAACGAAGGGCCACCTGCAAAGACAGGGCAAAGGCTGTGCGTTAGTGAACAGGACACTTTTGATAATGATAACCTACAAAATACCCCCGGCAGCTGGCCCGTTTCCCCTCCCCGGGTTACTCCAACTTATATCGTAGCTTTAAGCAAGATGCTTCAATTTTCCTGCTTTAAAGGCAGTCCCTACCTTGCAAGCTTGCACAGGAACTAGCACAGGGACACAGGCAGAGTGAGGTGCAGCCAGCTGCTGCATGACAGCAGCAACACCAACTCGATGCACATATTATTTCAATAATTCAGATATTATTTCAATTTATACGGTGCTGTCTTGATGTCATGCAGCAAAGCTGTGCTCCTCAGCACTTTATTACCTGCGGGGACGCTCCGGTGANTGACAGCAACAACACCAACGCGATGCACATATTATTTCAATAATTCAGATATTATTTCAATTTATATGGTGCTGTCATGCAGCAAAGCTGTGTTCCTCAGCACTTCATTACCTGCGGGGACACTCCGGTGATTTAGTCTGTGGTGGGCAGTATGCAGTGTGAGGGCTTTGAGACTACCATGCAAAGTCAACTTTGACTCTGCAACATGTCATGGAAACTGGGGCAAGTGCTTTTCACAGAATCATGAACTACAAAAACGTGGCAAATATCCTGCAGGTGCCAAGTGTCCTTTTGTTTTTGAAACCTGTAACTGGAGATAGAAAAAAGCCACAAAAACACAACTTCAATGGCTTTAACATGAGGCTTGGCATCTTTTTTGTTTTGCTCCTGCAGAGCAGCTAGCCATCCAGCAGAGGGAACTGGGAAACCTAATTCCAGAACCATGCTGGCACTGACGCAAAGGAGAAAACAAACAGCGGGCAAAACCACAAGAGCTTACAAGGAGCTGAGAGCAGCGACAAAGGGAAGAAAAATCTATTTACCAGACTCAGAGAGGCTGCCGTGGGTGTTTTTAAGGAAAACTTAAGTCAGTTGATCAGAATGGCCTTTTTTAACACTGGGGCCTAGGGTTTGCTGGTGGTTTTTGCAAGATAAAACATGAAGGGCTTATTGAAGAGCTGAGCAAACAGTCACTCGCAGCAGGTGCTGTTGGAAACAGACTGGGGGCTCAGCCTCCACCTTTAGTTAGTGCTGTGAATTAGGGGCAGAGCTGGGAGAAAACCTAGGGAACCTCATTAAGAACAAGTGAGGTCTAGAAAAAGGAAACAAGTAACCGAAGACCCCAATAGCTTTTAAGAGGCAAAGTCTGTTTCCAGGGACACCTCCAAGGCCAGTAGCAACAGTTCTCCAGTCAAAGGCAAATGGAGCAGCATCCTTAACCCCCAACTTTGTTTAAATTTATGAAAAGTATGTTACACACTGCAATTTTTATTGCTAACTGCACTATAGTCCCAATAAGTTGCTGTCAAGATGTTTTGATGCAGGGCCAGTAAAGGAATGTATTTGCAAAAACTTGGGCAGAATCAGGCAGGATGAAAAATCTGAAGCATGTTCTGAGAGGAACACTGTCATACAGTCAGCCTGGGAGGACCCAGAGACATCTCTGTCACATCCTGGGTTTGTTCATCCTATTTCTCCAAAATAGAGCAAACCTGTAATTTTTATAAGGAATGCAAACCTGCTAAACTTGCTCCAAGAGTGCCCAAATCAGCAAATGGATCCAGTGTTTGGGGTTTAGGATGATGAGTGGGAGTGCTGTGAAGGGATCCCGTAGGACTAGTGGCTGCTGACTTACTTCCCATACCTAGGCCACCTTTAAGAGAAAAATAAAATACAATAAATTTTTTACATGGGCCCAACTCTGTCGCATGACGTTACAGAGGTGCTGCTAAAACAGACTCTACTATTGTTAAGTTCCCAAGCAAAGTCTTGACTCAACAATGACCCACACTATTTGCACACCTACTCACAACTAGGTTCAGCAGCCAGAATGTTCCTCAGACTGCCTGCAGGGACAGACTAGTTCTGACAAATAGGTTGATTTTTAAAATTAAGAGGCTTGAATTAGCTTTGCAGAGCTAGTTTTGCTAGGACATACTTAGTCTCCCTATATCAGAAAGCTACAGACTCACTCATCTGGGTGCCTCGGACTGGGTGACTCACTCATCTGGGTGCCCTCATCTCTCAATGCTCCTTAAAGTGTTTTTTTATTAAATGATGTTTTGAGACATACCTGGTTTGCTGGGCCAGTCCCAAGCACCCGAAACATCTGGTTGAATAGAAACCGTTGGTGTGCTAGAAGCTAAGCAGAATGGTTACATATAAATATCTCAAGGTAATATAGCAAAAACAAAATATTCCAGCTTCTAGGAAGAGTAAGGGGCAAGGGAGCAAAAGAGCTAGTACTATACTTTATCTACTAGTCTTTATCTACTGTTTGTTGGTCAGAAGTGAACTTCCCCACTATATGCATGACAAATTTAGCATTTATTGCTACTGTAATACTGTGCAGAGGTACTTGGGGAAGGACACAGATTTATGGTGTTCATAGACTTGGTCTGGGACTTTGTATGTCTAGATATAAAACCTTATCACTGGAATAACACTTTGCTTATCTTTCTGACTACATCCCAACCCAAGGAAATATTTTATACTGAGAATGGAAGAGTTGGAGAATAAAACAGATCATCTCCCACACACATAAACCAGAAAAAAAGCACAGGCCTCCCTTTAACCCTGTATCAAATAAAGTCTTCACTTCTACACAATTCACCCTGGCAGTAATTCATTATTCATAGGCAGTAGCGCTGTAATTCATACCTCCTCATGCTGGAATACCATTTAAATTCCTTTCATTGGTGCAGCCAGTTCCAAGTATGACCCAAACATCTTATTCACTGAGTTAATATCCGATACCCAAGTTTGGCAAAACAAGGCTACAAATGGTGCCAGCAGCGTACTAGTTCTCTCCTTTGTCATGTTGACTTTCCAGAGAGACTGTCCCACCAGGGAACATATTTTAGATTATCAGAAACAGATGAATTGTATCTGGATGTGTTTTAATCACAGAAGACTACAATATTAAAAATTTTAGGTGGGAGGGAGTAAGGGTAAAGGAAACTACTAAGGGACAGTGTTTCAAACTAAGCAAGAGAAGAAGAAAGTCCAAAAGGGGAAAAAAAAAATCCTTGCCTTATCTTCCAGAGTGAATTTTAACTGTGAATTTGGCTGGGATTACTATGAAATCT
Organism: Crypturellus undulatus; assembly: GCA_013389825.1. NCBI lineage: Eukaryota > Metazoa > Chordata > Aves > Tinamiformes > Tinamidae > Crypturellus > Crypturellus undulatus. Next base: position 27,161 of record VWPW01006254.1, on the reverse strand, counting down.
GAAGAAAGAAGATGCCCTTTGACTAAAAGAACTAAAGGGCTTGTTTTCTTTAACACACTTAATTTGCTGTGCTTTATTTAGCTCAATTAATGGTAGTTTAGTTCAAATGAGACCTCATAACTACAGGCATATGTAGGCAGATGTTCTTAGCGGTCTCACTTCTTTGTGCATACAAGCGGCTTATTAATTAAGCATAAAACATGAATATATTAATTCTCATCCTACCACACTTCACATTATGAATATGCTTTAAATCTAGAGACAAAAAGCTTTCCTGTTCAGCAGGGTTTCTGTGGTTTAGACCCATTTCATGGTAAGCATTGATTTGTACTTCATGGCCCCATCACAAAGCAGCATTTCATGTTTACTTAAATGCACTAGTAGAGCCTCAGTTTCTTACCCATGTGAAAGGGATCGGTGTGCACAGTCGGTGAAGGACTTCTTGTTGCTTGAAGGAACGGATCACCAGTGACATTCGATGAACCAAGAAAGGAACCCAGGAGGTCTGGACCAGTTTGCTTAGGGCTACTTCCAAAGGGGTCAAAGGCAGTTGCTGTAGAAACATATTTGAGAAAGCAAATCACTAACTTGTACAATGAGTGGAGAGGAAATCTCATACTTGCTGATACCACGTAGAAGACAGCATTCCACTGGGGAAAGCAAACTAGAAAGTACCAGTAGTGCCCAGCCACATGCTAGGGGACCTAGAAAGGCACATGACAGTCATGGCAACGTGTTTGTTGATTCCATCTGTCTTAGGCAGAGCAAGTAGCTGAATTTAGAAGCAGCCACAGCTAGGATTTAGACTCTAGGTTTCACCTTGCATGTGCTGCGGATACATAAATGGATGGTCAAGCACAGCACAGGAGCTGGGAGAGGGGACCCTGCTGCACTTACTGCTGTCCTCTCCAGTGCTGAATGCAATCCAAGATTATTTCAGGCCATCTAAAGTTATATACATCCAAGGATAAAGGGATGTTGTTTAGAATTAGCTTTAGAAAATATTTGGTATCTTCCATGGAATCACACAGAATCACAGAATGATCAAGGCTGGAAGGGACCATTGGAGAACAGCTAGTCCAGCCCGCCATGCACAAGCAGGGTCACTAGAGCAGGCTGCACAGGGTCATGTCCAGGCGCGTGTTGAATATCTCCAGAGAAGGAAATTCCACAACCTCTGTGGGCAGCCTGTGTCACTGTCACCGTCAAGATTTTCTTCATGTTCAGACAGAACTTTCCGTGCTTCAGTTTGTGGCCATTGCCTCTTGTCCTACCACTGACCTCCTCTGAAAACAGCCTGTGCCACCCTCTTGCCACCCTCCCCTATGATATTTCTACACACTGAGCAGGTCCCCTCTCAGCCTCCTCTGGGCTAACCAGGCCCAGCTCCCTCAGCCTTTCCTCATAGGAGGGATGTTCTAGTCTCCTCATCATCTGCATAGCTCTACCCTGGACTCTCACCAGTAGCTCCGCATCGCTCTTGTACTGAGGAGCCCAGAAGTGGACACAGAACTTAGATATGGCCTCACTTAAAAAGCATATTGTTCCTTGGGTGACCCACACCAGAGGCTTTAAGACACACAGTCAAGAGCAGAACCCAGGACTGTAAAGCAACACCAATTTCTGCCTCAGAATAAAGGGGCAGGCTGAGTGTTTGGCATCCCTTGCAGCTCTTTTTTTTCCAGGAGATGAATGCATCCAAGGAGGAGACCAACAGGAGCTAATTCAGAAGGGATTCTCAAAGCACTTGACGCAGGACGTGCATTAGGCATGGCCAGTATTACCTTCTCCTACCCTCGGGGATGGTGATGGGGATGCTGAAGCTGCAGAACGGCGAGGAGTTGACTGAACAGATCCAGTTCCCCCCACCTGAAAGACCTCCTCGGCGGCAGACTGTCCACTTGGGGCACTCGGCCCGCCAACCCCAAACAAATCACTCAGCAAGTCTGAGTTAGAGGGGGCAGCAGTGGGCTGCGAGGGAAAAGTCTTGCTCATGGGGCTGCCATCCAGGCCCAGCAGGTCAACATCTTCAGGCGGAGGTGCTGCCGGAGGCTCCTGCTGCTTTTTGCTGTGTTTTGGTGTCCCGTGAGGCTTGTCACCACTGGCATTACTGTGCTGACTGGAAAGGGACAAGAGTTCGTCATCTGACTGTTCGCTTTCCTCGTGTACCAACGCTGCTCGATCCTCTGAGGTGGGGTGAGAGCTACTTTTGTCAGATTTCTGATCTAAATGATTAAAAATAAAATTAATTAGCTGTCAGTTTTTTTTTTTTCCAGTCACAAAGCTCCCATAAAATCAGCTTGCATACACAACTGTTAATGAGAATACAACAGCAGCATTTATGAGATATTTTTAGGAGGCCTTTTCAAAGACTAATTTAAAGCCTTATCTGGCCTGTATTGTACGGAATCAGTCATACTAATCAGGAAGCACAGACAGAAGTTAATTGATGCTCCTCAAACCTGAAGAGCAAGTGAGTGTAAAGAGCACAAATGACAACCGAACAAATTTCTGGGTCAGGACCAAGCGTTTAGGATGATCTCTACTCATGCCTCAAAATCCAGGCAAAACACTCCTTTAAAAGAAGCAGTGCCATAAATCACCTTCCTTTATACACAAGGATCCCTTATGCTGGGTTCCTATTTAACACGGAAGAACCTTGCGTTAGGCTGCACCATGAGATTTTGAACACATACAGCACTGTTCAGTGCTCTTTCGGACAGACACCCAAATCATACTTTTTATTTAATGCTTTGCACTCTGATAATATCTTATATATAAATGCAACATTAGGAAAAAGTAGCTTGAATTTATGTTAGCACTGAGGAGGCCTACAGTGAAACTCTATGCTAGAACAGTAATCACTGTCATATACAGTAAAGGCAGGCAGTATTTGAAGAGAATATAGTATGAAATTAATTTCCACTCAATTACAGCATAAGGATGTGACAGTAATCCACTCTGGTCAAATTGAAATAACACGTTACAATCAGATCCTTTGGCCTGGATGCCTTAGGGAGAGATGAAAAGTAAGTTTTCCTAGTTCTAAATGGATTTCACTTTAAAGACCAATTCTACATACCTTGCCAGCTAAGAGATGAAAAGAATGCACTCTGTCCAACATTTCTTATGTTATCCTGAGGTGTTTCAGTGGGACCTTTACCTGCAGCACAGAGAAAAAAAGGCAGAGTCCACCATGCAGTTAAGCTTTTAATGTGCAAGACTGTGCAACTCTTACCTGCCAAACCAAGAGTGTCCTGATGCTCCTGATGAGAGGAAAAGAGAATGCTTGGATTGATGTCTTTTGTGGTGAAGTTCTCCCAGGGAGGAGTTAATTCAGTTTGTCTATCAGCAGACTGTATTTCTATGTCCAGTATAACATGGAAGAGCTGTGGATATTTGTCTGGAGAATCACAGGCATCCAGTTCAGGTCTAAATGGGAACAAGAGCTGTTCAGTTAAAAGTGAAGGTTGTTTCTGCAAGTCTATATTAAGTCTTTTAATATTTGCATGCGTGCAGGCTTGCATGTTTCATTCATGTGAATATTCTCCTGCAGCTTTCATAACGCTTTTACGTTTCAGGTTTGATTAATGCCCAGCCTAAAACACTCACTTGGTGAACTTTAGCATGGTTGTTCCCAAGGCTATGAATCCAGTATGAAATTGAATTTGGAATATTTGTGTGTTGGTCATCTGGAAAACAAAACACACACAGAGCACCAGAGTGAACAACTGCTTAAATTCATGTAATTAAAATATTTATAATACACACAAACACTTACTTAAGACTACCCCTCTGCCATTTACTGTGTAGGCTAATTATAAATAGATATATAAGCTAATTTGTTCAGTTATTTTTAGGGAAGTGAGGTTGATATCGCTTTCTATTGAATGTACTAGAGCAACAGTTTTGTAACCTGGGACCATTCCAGTGGAATTTTCAGTGAAGAGTTGCCTACACAGCAGAGGTCACCAATAAAAATTTAAGAGAAGAAGAATCTTTAGTTATTCTGTGACTTGAACATGAGGGTTTCAGATATATCATCAGGAAAATTGCGACTGGATGACTACAGTATCAGATCTGGTGGATAACATCCTTGTGGCTCAAGGATGCAGCCACACAGCTGCCTCCTGGGGCTCAGCAGCTGTTCTGCCCGAGCGGCCCGCAGCGTCCAGCAGCAAGCAAGGTGGGACACGACTTGCTTCTTCCATCATTTTTTGCTCTTTAAGCAGATTGCTTCACTGATTCAGACCATCTTGGCCAAATAACTAATACAAAGGTAACTGGAGCAGCTTAAGGTATTATTACTTATTCAGCTTCTGCAGATACAAGACGAGTTTGCTAGTCTGTGCATCCTGCATTTCCAAATTACTTTTCTGCTATTACAAGAGCTAAATAACAGCATTTCAAAGTTAATCTCAAGTCACAGAACACTATGAGCCAATAAACATCTTCACTTTCAGCACTGCCAGGACATTGCGGAAAGGAGAAGTCAGGGTGCACTCAGCATGGTGTCCCTGTATGCTCCCTCCCCAGTTCCCACCATCTCCCATTTCTTTGGTCTGCTCCTTTGCTCTGCTGCTTTGGACAGCGTTGTAAGGCTGTCTGGCCATGGAGAAGTGACTGTCTGAGCAACCGGCGGCTCACAAGTCCTTTGCCATCCCAAAGGTTGACAGAAAAGCATAGAATTGCCTCTTTGTCCTCAAAAAGAGGGGAGAGAAAAAAAAAGCATTCTCTATGTCCTGCAAAGGCTGTTGTAGTGATGGCTCAGTAAGTCATCTGAAGTGGAGTGGAAGAAGATGCTTCTTCTATCTTCTTACAATGGGTAGGTGTGGGACTTGATGGTGATTTGCACTGAGCTGGTTACTGACAGGAGATTTGTGTCTCTTTATCACACACTATTTCTGTAAAAAGACACTGGGGCCAAACTAGACATCTCAAAAAAAAATTTAAATCCCTGTTTTCACTTGGCATTGACCAGTTTCGTGTATGTCTGCTGTAAGGAAAGTTTCTATATCAGCAAGATTAGTGTCATGTAAAGTCTTAGATCACATAATTATTCCCCCACTTAACTATATTGCCTCTACTATGCAAGAAGAGTTGGAGAAAACCATACTTTTGCTTGTAGGCGTCCCCCAATGGTTGATCTCATGTGGTAGACAGAAACAACAACATCTCCATGCACAGTGGCTCCTAGTGGAATGAGGACTTTCCCTTCTTGTACACGGTATTCTCTGTAAAGGGAAGAGAAGGAGATCGATTGTTAACTCCCTTCCACATGCAGGTAACACTTAAAAATGTCAACACAAAAGCTATCATCTCATTCAGGTCAAGCAACAAGAACAGCATTCAGCACTCGTAGTTTTAGTTGAAACAAACATTTCACAGAGGAAAGCAGCAGCATCCTGAACTTTCCCTGTGAAGGCATTCTGCTGCTGACATGATTTCAGACGTGTTCAGGCAGTTTGTTTTCAGCACTATGCACCAACCTTCAATTTCTATTGGCACTCCATGATTTATCAGACAGTGTGATGATGACTGCAGCCAGCAAGATATTAGAAACATTAGAACAAAACCAACCCCATCCCTGGCTTTGGCCTCCTAAAGGATGGTGGAAGGCCACAAGAACTCACTTCATTCTTTCGTATTCCTGGGACGTGGTAAGGATTCTGGTTTCTCCACTGAGGATGTCACAGAAGGGTCGGCAGCCGTTGCGTTGCTTGTTGAAACAGGGGACTGGGCTCAGGGTGACTGACTTGATCGTGAGCGGCTTGCAGTGAGGAATGACAGGCTTGTCTGCTATTAGATCACAGATGTATCCTACGTATCTGCAGGCAGAGAGAGCCATTACTGAAGTCTCCCCAGATGACCAATTTTATTCTGTATTTAAAGAGTTCATTGAAATCCAGTGAAAATGCTCATCTTTCACAGTTCCTAAACTGCAATTTTCATATTCTCTAGCATGCTTGAAACTACATTCATGATTTATGTTTAATTACAAGAAAAGATCAAGAGGAAGGAAGTTAACCCTTAGCTCTGGCTGGAGATTATTTCTCTGCACTCTTTAGAAGAGAAGGTGCTGAGCAATGATTTTCTGGTTTACTAGTAGAAATTTACCTTCAATTTTACATGCACATACTACAGAGTATTTTGTCAGTCAAGTATTCAAGGATTATTATTACATATGTAACACTGTATCTTTGACCTGCTCTGGCAAGCAGTTCTTCCTCAGCTACAGGAAACTGCAGGCAAGGCTTTTTTTTCTATAAAGACAAAGCCAGTGCAGAGAGGGGGACTCACTAAGGCTGTGTTAACCACAAGACTTCTCAGTTTTCCTGAGCTAGACAGCAAAATTGTAATACTTCATTGTAATGAAGTAATACTCCATTGCCGTTATTTCAATGTGGGTAAAATGGAAGTGGCCATAAACATTATTTAAGACCTGGCAAAGCTAAGTAATGTGACTAACACATGAGTCTTAACACCTAGAATAGCAATTTTGGAGTTTTCAGTTTGTTGTCACTTGCCAGAATCTTCAGGCCATTTTGGGTGGAGAGGCTGGAGTACACAGCATACCCCCCTGTGCCAATATACAGTCCCCCCTTCAACTCCGGTGCATTATTTCACAAAATCTTAAAGTCATAGAGTGATTTAGGTTGGGAGAGACCTCTAAAGGTCATCTGGTCCAGTTCTCTGCCCAAAGCAGAAACAACTAGAGCTGAACTAGAGTTGTATCTAACCTCAGAGCTGGATTGTGCTGCGTAGGGTAATACCCAGGCAAATCCCATGCATTTCCGAGGACTGTGATTCCATGGGACCTGACCACTACTTTACTGAAAATGACAGTTTCAGTTTCAGATATTTCAACAGAGCTACTGAAATCTGAATGCACGTCTCAGTTTTGAGAGATGGGCATACACTGCCAACACGTGTGCACTCGCATGCTTTTCAGCACAATGAACACAACTTGGATACTTAGCACTTCCCCAGTATACTCTACCTCCTGTGAGATGGCCAGAGTACAATTCCAGGTCTCTTCAAGTTTAGCAAGTGGATAGCAGGGCCTGGATTAGAGAAGAGGTGGCAGAAACAGAACATCGCACTGACCAGCACTGCTGAGGCTGCACGGCCATCCTGTTAAGGGGAGAAAATGCACAGCATCAGGGATATCCTTTCAGTTTCAAGCAATGCTTCATACACCTCAAAATACAGTTACTTTCTGGTGTACTTACCATACAGTGGATGACACACACATTTTTGGGGTTCTGCTGTAGCCAGTTGTGCATGTTCTTACAGACAGCATAGAGGTTATGCAGACTGGGTGCTTGTCTTACTGGCCAGCTACATTCAGATACCTGTAGAAATCACACAGTGAAAACCATCTTCGTGAGGGCACTAAGTGAAGTATACATGTACAAACCCTTTTTCCTAAGAAGAGTACTACTGTTTTGCAATCTAGAAGTTTTGCTCTTAATCTACTCCATCTCTTCTTATGCGTAATTCTGTTCCAAGACTTTTATGAATTATAAAGGGAAGAGAAAGAATCTGTCAGTATAACATTATATTGATATAATGTGGGAAGTGGGCCAGTGGGAAGTACATCAAGTGGTTTTGTAGGTTAGGAAATGAAGTATCAGAGGTGGAGTTACAGCCAGGTCAAGCAGTATACCAAAAGATGTTTAATGCTGGGCTGTTAAAAGATCTGTCCTTCTCCTCTTACCAAAAGCAGTGTATCAGAACCAAGCAAAAGTGAAGGTTCAGAGCCCTTGTTATCTTTTCGTCTTTCCTGTTCATCTACTGTATTTAAAGTTACAGCTGAAAAATTTGCGTTTTTGAAGAAAATTGAAAAATAGAATGGCAGAAAATTGAAAAATAGATTCAACTATATCTCCAATTAAAATGGAGTGAGACTTGCGCAGCATGAGATTCTCTGTAACAGAGGGCTAAGCTTGGCAATTGTTGCTGCTTTCTTTGATGAAGGCTACAGCAACAAAAGTCATTGCTTCCTTGTGGCAGAGGGAAAGGACAGGAGGGTTTCTGAAAGATTAGGTCTAATCTTGAATTTAAACAGCAATATTTCACAGGGATGGCCTTTAAAATCCCTTAACGGATCAGAGCAGTGCTTCTGCTCTGGTTTTAGAGAAGGAAACTGGGGCAGAAAGTGCAGGTGCCTCTTTGAAGTCATACAGCAGCGGAAAAGCCAAAGCTCACTTTATATCCAGTTTCTAGGCCTGTGCTTTGCCTGCTAAGCAGTCCAAAACAACTGAAAGCCCTTCAGCATAAAAATAAACCACGTTTTTTATTAATTTATTTTGAAGCATGTTTGTTGGGATGCATCAGGAATCCTTTAGAATTCCTGTTGAATCCTTGTCATCCCCCCAACTATGCTGGTCAGGAGACCCAGTGCTGCTGATGCCACCAGCCCCTCGGTTTCCCCGAGCTTCAGTGATCTGTTGGTCTCAGACTTCATTTAGCTCATGTGCACCCACATGGTTCATATGCAGACACTTCTGCCTGTTCATTAGCTCCTTCTGGAGCTCCCTCGTGTACGGCTGTGAGAAAGGGAGGTGTTTACCCCTTACTCCCCTGCAGCAGCTTTTAACACTGCCTAGGAGCTGGGAGCAGCACAGGGCCAGCTCTCTGCAACTCCTCACTCCCACAAGCTCCTAGTATAAACTTATGCCTTGAAGTTTCCAGCACTAATTCCCAAAGTCCCAGACACCAGATAAAACCCAGAGAAGACCATGGAATCCTAGAAAGTGTCTGTAATTCCTTTTCCGGACACACTCACCCTGTTATGAAACTTGGCACTGCGATAATACTTCGGTGACAAGTTGAAGACTGTGTAGTGGTCAGGATGTCTGGAATCCAGAAATGTCCGTACATCTTCAATGTGGTTCCTGAATCCCAGTTCAACGCCTTCAGCAGGAAAAGACATCACTGGAAGCACAAAAAGAAGCCAGGCTGAGCGTGCACGATAACACGTTTATGAATTTCCGAACCCTGGAATGCTGCAAGCTTTGTTTCTGCCAAAAAGCAGTACTTACCTATGATTCTTGAGGTAATATATGAAATATCTAGCTCTCCCTTGGTGTAACTAAAAGAAAGTAGGAGACAGATGTTAGGCACATGTTTACAGAAGACATTTTACGACAGGAACCAACAGGACAGTGTTTTCCCACAAAGGTCTACTTTTGACATAAGGAAGGACTCTCAAAACTAATTCTTTGTATTATATGTTTTAAGAGAATGGTTCAAATAATTGGCTGCAGTCAATGACTTGTGCTTTCCCTTTACATCCATTTGTATTAACTGGATGCAGAAGTTGCCAAAAAGAGTCCTTTCTCCACCATTTTGTCATTAACTGTTAGTGCCAATTTTCAGGAAAAATCTTTATTATGTAGTCACTTAACCTATTCCTCCAACCTGTGTGCTGTCACATTCCATTTCTTTTAGTTTGTTGTAGCCCCATGTCACTGAGAAGCAGGTGAAGTGCCAAGTACAGGGGACATCACCAACACAGGTGACTGCAGCAAGGCAGAGTTCAGCTCAACTCAAAAGGAGGGATTTTCCACAGGGAACAGTTAAAACAGCTAAAGAGGGAGAATTAGGTTGTTCAGCAAGTTCTTGAACAGAAGAGTAAGTGCTGAAACACAAAATGAGCCAAATTTAGTGCTAAAATATTTAAGTGTGGGCAAGCAGTAGGAGGATCCCACCGGGGGAAATGAAAGAACTGGAGAGAGCAGTCCAGTTTCATAGGGGAGGCCTTATTTAGATTTCAGGATGCTGATGTTCAGTTATTATCAAGATTAGAGTCTTACTTTTTTTCTGCTTCCTTGAGGCCATATACCCAATTATAGGCAGAATTATGAGAGTCACTTGTGATTTTCACCTCATTCTTTCACTAGGTCATCTGGAAGTAGAGTTTCCCTGTATTGTGCTAGTTGAGAGGACAGCTTAGACTGGCACTTGGCCGCTACTGATTTCACCGGAGTTTTGTGGCTTCAGCTGTACTGTACCTGGCAACAGATTGCATGACCTTGGAAGATGTGTCTTTCAGGGTGTCCTTCAGGTTATCCTTCAAATTGCTGAAGAGTCTCCCTGCTCCTCCTTTCACCATATCCAGCAAGCCTCCCCCATAGCTGGACTCCATGTCTGGTGATGAGGCACCTTCAAGCACAACAAAACCAAACCCAGCATCACTTTTTTGGAACAAACGCATAGGGCCAACAAGTCTGCTGCTCCATTTAGAGCAGACCACATCTGTCAAAAGCAGTGCAAAAGCAGTTTTGCTTGTTAAATTATGGATTTTCCGGGTGTGAGAAGTAACACATTCTTTTTGGCTAGGTCACAGACACTGTATTTTATGTAGGGTAGGTCTCTAGGATCAACATAGCCTTAAAAGCTCTCTTATCCCAACCCAAAGGAAGATCACAGAGCAGTTACATTCAGCTCTTTAGTATTCATTTGCTAATCACAGATGAGACCAAATCGATAGGAGGATCCACAGGAATAAGGGAATTCCTAGCACATACAAGAGCTTCAGCATAATGGTCACAGCTACCAGTTTGAATGCAGGGAGGTGNAGATGTGTCTTTCAGGGTGTCCTTCAGGTTATCCTTCAAATTGCTGAAGAGTCTCCCTGCTCCTCCTTTCACCATATCCAGCAAGCCTCCCCCATAGCTGGACTCCATGTCTGGTGATGAGGCACCTTCAAGCACAACAAAACCAAACCCAGCATCACTTTTTTGGAACAAACGCATAGGGCCAACAAGTCTGCTGCTCCATTTAGACCAGACCACATCTGTCAAGAGCAGTGCAAAAGCAGTTTTGCTTGTTAAATTAGGATTTTCCAGGTGTGAGAAGTAGTACATTCTTTTTGGCTACTGTGTAGGATCAACACAATATCAACAGTTGCCTTAAAAGCTCTCTTATCCCAGCCCAAAGGAAGACCACAGAGCAGTTACATTCAGCTCATTAATACTCATTTGCTAATCACAGACGAGACCAAATCAATAGGAGGATCCACAGGAGTAAGAGAATTCCTAGCACATACAAGAGCTTCAGCATAATGGTCACAGCTACCAGTTTGAATGCAGGGAGGTGACTGAAGGTTGTTTCCGTGGATATTAAATAATTAGAGCAACTTTAAGCCATTTAAGAGTACAGTTACATTCACTTGAAAGGAAGGAGATAGAAGTTTGCTTTTTGAAGAGAAGAAAGGATAAGAGTGGAAAAATTAAACTTCCTAACTGAAAAAGTAAAGAGCTTTCTGGGTATTCTTACACTCGCAGCGTTAACCCAGGATCCAGTGAACTGGTAGGTCCAAAAGGGAATAGGGCTTTGAAGAGAACCGCCTTAGGAAGCTTTTCCTTCACAGCTTGAAATGTCAAAGCTGCAAAGCCAGTAGGAGACTAAAACCAAAAGAGCAACTTGAGAGGTTATTCTGGTGAAACATGATATGGTCTTAAACTTCAAGTGTTTACAATTTACTGCATAATAACTATTTCACCATCTTAATCAAGAACTGACTTACTGCAGCCTCTTATTACAACAGCATTGTGTTTATAGTGTAAGTTATTCCTAGAAACATAGAAACACAATCAATTACATGTAGACTTGAGCAAATATCTTTTGTTTTATTGCAGAATTGTCAGACACAAGCCTAATAAAATGATACTTTTAGAAGCTTATTACCTATAAAATAGATTTGACTAGTAAAATTGTTTTCTATTCAACTATTTTTGACCTTACCAAACTTTAGCTATATTACTTTAATTACACATTTGTTCCCGTGTTATAAAAGATTAGTCTAAATGCTTCAGTCTTGTTAGTTTTCAAAAGTCAACTCCTAGATTGTTTCAGGGCATGGGCTAATTTTCAGAACAGATAAAGAACAGGTAAAGCGGGACATAAACCATCTCAGAGACTGCAATTCTTCTTTATCTGGTAGAGCAGGTTAGCTAGAAGGTGGGAAAAAAGAGATCTAGATCATCCAGCATACCAAATGAACAAGCAACCTGTGCGAATACATGCAACACACTAAGGCTGCCTTAATCAAGAGGACATCCAATATGAGTTGCCCTTCACAGAGCACAAAGTCTGAAAACATTTGTCCTGTTTTACAAAACGTCCTGCTTTCTAACAAAAAAGTATTGCTCACTATAAATTAGTCCAGCACCTGGAAGAGTGAAATATTTGTCCCAGCTAAGGCAGGTTAGTGCCATTCCCAATGCTCATTATATATTTGTGGAAGCTCAAAAAGAGCTACAGAACTATAGATGTAAGGTCTCTCTAGCATCAGTGCTGTTAGATACACACTGCTGAAATATGGCTCCCAAGATCATTACCAGAATAAATATTCTGGGGGCATTAGGACTATTAAGAATCATGGAAAAATGCTGAGTGAAAAAAAAAGTCTCTACTGATTTATTCAGTAGATTAACAGAGCCATTTAAATGATATTCAGTATTGCAAAGCCAGAGTAAGCCATCAATTAATATTTTATATACAAATATCTTTAACCTGGAGACTCCACTGGTAGAGGGGGATGCTATTTATTCTTCCGTACACAAGGGGTGTTTAATGGTATGGTCTTGATCCATATGCATGTGATCCATGTGCTAAAGTGATAAAACCCAAGCCAGCATCTTCCGCTCTCCTTTGTGCTTGTAATATGATCTAAAACGCTCTGCCAGCCTCAGGACAGAAGACGCCTTCTCAAGGCAATAGGAACATCTCCTGTATCCAAATCATTTCCAAGTATCCACTTCAAGTAGAAATCAGAATAGCTTTTTGGCTTCTGAGTAGGGAATCGGTGTTTGTTATCTCTTCAGATACTTTGCTTTCATATTCCTCTGTGTTAGCAGACCCAGGAGGGTAGGAAAGAAGAAATGTTCCGGGGCACATTTAGCTTTGTAGGTCAACCCTTAAAAGAAAGCAGGAGAGCAAGGTGGTAACTCAGAGCGAGAAAAAGGGAGCAAGAGGGATCAGAAGACCAGTGGATACTTGGCAACTTTGATATTTTCCATATTCTTAGAGCCTTTCTGTTGTTCTCCTAGAGCATTTTTAACAATGAAGTTTTGAGGAATCCGTCTCACCTCCCAAAAAGAAACGAGAGTAATAGAGAAGCAGAGAGGGAGAATTTCACTCTATTTTTAAGATTTAGCATGAGGCAAAGCTATAGAAGAAGCTTACAATATAGCAGCATTTGGCACTATATTAAGTGCACTAATTTGCTTATCTTTCTGCGCAGGATCAACATCCGAGGTGCTGATGAAGATCGTATCCTACCTAGTAGGAGACAGACAGCTCTCTCAGAGAAACAAGAACCCAACCTCATTTCAGAAACCCCAAAGTTTNTGAAGTTTTGAGGAATCCGTCTCACCTCCCAAAAAGAAACGAGAGTAATAGAGAAGCAGAGAGGGAGAATTTCACTCTATTTTTAAGATTTAGCACGAGGCAAAGCTATAGAAGAAGCTTACAATATAGCAGCATTTGGTACTATATTAAGTGCACTAATTTGCTAATCTTTCTGCCCAGGATGAACATCCAAGGTGCTGATGAAGATTGTATCCTACCTAGTAGGAGATAGAGCTGCCATAGAGAAACAAGAACCCAATTTCATTTCAGAAACACCAAAGTTTCAGGATGAGGAGCAGCTAGTGGAGATGCTACCTGAGGATGTACCGAAGGGCTCCTGTAATAACCAGGCTGCAAGGGGACATGGTGACAGGCAGGGCTGCCATCAGCTCCCGGCAGCTCCTGGAGGCACCAGCCTCAGCTCAGGCCTCTCCTGCTGCTGTTGCCCATCTGCAGAGCATCCTCCCAGGGCACAGGCTTGTCGGATTTGCTTGTCTTGCACACACAAGCCCTGAGTAAGTGGGGCCACCACCACGTCCCCTGCAGACTGGCCAGTGTCCTAAATCCTGCTGCATAGCAGAGGAAATCAAAAACTCGGCAGAAACAAGCTGCAACTGCAGAACCACCAGAAATCAGACCAGGCTGAACAACCACACAGGCACCAGGAAATATCCAGACACAACCTCCAAATGATGCTCATTTAGAGCTGTTTTTGAGACATGATTTCAGTACTGCAAGTGAGACAAGGCATTAGTAATCCTTGCTTGCTTCCAGTCACAACCCTGGGCTACCAAGGACATTCGCTAAACCTGAAGGAATGATTAACTGCTCCATTTTGAAGCCTGGAAAAAAAGAGATAATGCAGATAAGACAATCAACACTAGCTCAGTCAGAATATTGAGTTGGCAGCACAGGGAAGAATTTGTTCAGAAAAAATCTTTGTACAAGAAACAGGTGGTAAACTCAGAAGAGAGACATAGTTAGCTTAACACAAAGCAACGGGTACATTTGGTATTAAAATGAAGTACAACACACATGCCCACAGTGCTCTCCCTTAGCCCTTGCATCCCCAGCAGGACTTGCATCCCACTTGTCTATTAGCTTAGGCTGCAGCCAAAGCCAACATCAATGCTCAACTTTGCACGCTAACCACAACAGCATCTCCTGCTAGGGGAGAAATAGGGGTTTGCAAACCCATCTGCATAAAAACACTGCAAATTAACAGCACGGCACATTTGCAATCCTCAGCAATTTGCAACAATTTAAGTTTTCAGCACGTTAACACACAAAGTTAATTGCTGTATGTCAGAGTTGCTGTCTAGAAGCCTTATTATGAATAAGATGCATTTCATGTACAGTAAGGATTCTTCATTAACCCAGTTCCTGGGGATCCCTTGGCAGCTTGGTGTGCTCACAGATGGGCTTCTGACCTCTTTGGAGGGGTTACTCACTGACTACAGCTTTTTAATTTCCTAATGAAGCAACTTCTAGGGCAGCACCTTTAATGAGCACAGCCACTGCAAACGGGGTCTGAGACAGCTCAGGAGGCAATTTCTCCTGAAGAAATCCATAACAGCCACGCAACGGCAACCTAAGCTATTCAAGGTACAGAAGAGCATGGAGAAGTGGCAGCTTCACCTGTTTGGTTGACAAGGTGAAGTTTACATTTGTTAGGACTCGGTTTAACTTGATGCATTGCTCATTCTAGAGTACACATCCCCTCAGTTAGCCCGTCAGACCCTCATGTACCCTCATGACTATCCCAGCCTCTCCCCTCCTAAAACACATACCCACACAGAGCACTTTTTCCCCCTCTAGCATAGGCTAATATCTTCTCTGAGGAGGGACTAGCCTTGGTTCGTAGCAAACCTCAAGCGGTCAACAAAGTGCCAACCCGTGGCATCTCCTTACAAAGCACCGGTACCATCTATCGTGCACCCGTCATGGTCCTTTCTTGCCATCATGGGGACACAAAACAATCAGGATAGAGCCAGAAGGTAGAGCTTCTGCAGGCATAGACAGGTTATAATGCAACGAGCGTCCACTGACCACACTGGGGTTTTGCTCTATAGAAGAGTCTAGAAGTTTAGTTGAAGCACTTGAAATAGCTCCTTGTTCTCTGGCTAGTTACACATAATACTAGGATGTGTGAAGGGCAGCAAGGGAGCCTGTGAGCAGACAGACCTCGGAGACCCTGCAGTGAGCAGCATCTCGCTATAGACTTGTCCCACTAGAGTGGGGACATAGTCTGATAGGTTAAAAAAATGCAATAACTTTGGAAATTCAGAAAAAAAACATCCTGGATAAAAGTGATGTTTTGTAGGGTGACAAAGTGCGAGGTGCACGGAGTTCAGAAGTAGCAAGGCTGTAGTTTCAGACGTGCAGGTCTGTTATTTCCACAGGCCTGTGGAAGGGAGAAGGGAAATCTCTCCCTCCTCCCTTGCAGTCACAGAGAGCCACTCACACCGCTTGGTCTTCCTCTACTCCCACAAGCAGCATTTGTCCCTAGCGTCAAAAGCAAAGATGCTTTAGAAAATCTAGTTTTAAATACTGCATTTTCATGCTAGAGATGGCATGGAGGGCGGATAAAATGTGCCAGCCAGTTCATCACTGCGTGCTGGGCTGTTTCATGCTCCCAGGCCTCCCCTGACCCTTGCAAACCGCAGTTCCCAAATTCCAGCTCTTCAAGGAATATGGGGGGAAGCAAACTGACACTTAGAGGGCACTTAAAAACATGTACCAGTCTGAACAGTTGTGCTGATGGAGCAGTACTTGGCTGGAGAGTGAAAGCAAAAGGACTAGAAATTCAAGATGAGGTGGCTAAACACTGAGCTGCAGAGGCTGCTTAGCAAGAGCAAGCAACCCCTTTCTGCCTACGAAGGGCAGACAAAAAGCAGCCATGAAATGGTAGGAAAGGAAGCAGTTTTACCTCAGTGTGCCTGTACTACATGTATCAGTGTCTTCCACGTCAAACCTTTTGTGATCAAAGAGCTGCTGCCTGCACTTCTTTCAGAAAAGAAGAAAGAAGAGCTAAACCTTCCCTATTCCCCTATATAGGGGCACCATGGCTCCCCTCTAGAAAAACATCAACCCTTTCCTCTCCTACCCTCCCCAACCAGCACGTACCTGCCTCTGACAGTCCATTGCAATGGACCTGCCACTCGGTACAGTTTGGCACTTTGCAGAAACAAGGGAATAATTGTATTAACTAAGCCATTTGCAGCATGTAGAAATGGCAGTTTATCATGAAGGAGATTCATATGCACATGTCTACCCTGCTAGAAAGACAGAAATCACCTTAACCTTCCCTCACTTACAAGCATTTTAACAAGGGCCTCCAGGTGTCTACATGCTCCAGCATGTCCCACTGAGGGGGAAGAAAAATAACTAATTTCCCCTCACAGACAAACAGTGCATTCTATGCACTCGGATGCTTGCAGCTCCTGGAAATGGATGTTAGTATATGTTTCAGTCTAACGTCGCCAAATAAAGCATGACTTGAATTCAGCACGAGAGTTACGGATCAATTCAGAAGATTTCAATTCTTTTTTAAGGCAAAAGCTCTGGGATGGTTAGTTTGAGAGTATCAGATCTTTTGAATTCTGCCTCCATGGCATAGAACGGCCTGACACTCTGCTGAGAACAAACTTGCCAGCTAACTGCATGCAGGGCCCAGCTTCCAGATTGCCAGAAGTCTGCAGTAGTTGCCACTGCTTCTGCCTCCCGATGAAGTTCTCCTAGTTTATTTGGGGGGTTCCCTCCCTTTCTTTGTCTTTCTTCCATTCGCTATCACTGCAGCAGAGTGCAGAACAGGACCAAGAGAAGCAGGAGCGTTTGGCGTAGGAGATGCGTAGCCTTAGAAAAAAAGGTTTTTTCAGCAGTTCACAACCTGGAAGAGGTGGAGCCCCTGCTGTTGCAATGTCAGCAACAACGCCTGGATTGTTTTCGAGGAACGCTCAGCAAAAATCAGTGCTGTTTGTGCTCCCGAGGCCGCACAGCGTTCCCGGGGAAGCCGGTGTGATGCANAAGGTTTTTTCAGCAGTTCACAACCTGGAAGAGGTGGAGCCCCTGCTGTTGCAATGTCAGCAACAATGCCTGGATTGTTTTCAACGCTCAGCAAAAATCGGTGCTGTTTGCACTCCCGAGGCCGCACAGCGTTCCCAGGGAAGCCAATGTGATGCAGGGTGCGATTCCACAGCAGCTTTAAGGGACAAGAAACTGTCATAGCCCATCGTGTTTATAAAGTTCAGCTCAACATCATGCACATGTCCAAGCAGCACGGGCAGGGGAGCAGAGACGCAGCAGCAGCGGGGCTGGCCCTGCTGCCACGACGTTATTAGAGCACCCGTTTCACAGCAAGGGTGCAAGGGCACAGGGACAGGGAAAGGCTCTGGAATTGAGGAGGGCAGAAGCATCATCAATGCAGAATTTCCTCAGATTCAGGGAGGAAACTAGATTCTCTAATGCCCCGAGTCTTACTTATCACCTCCTCCATTACTACCCAGATTTTTGGTATAGTTGGATTCCCTAAAAGGCTGAGCACGCGTCTTAAAAGTGTTATTCTGTAAGCAAACAAAACCCCCTCCACCTTCAGAGAAGAGCTGCAGAACAGGGCACAGTCTGGCCAACACCATTCGATGCCACCACTGCTTGTCCAGCTGGGATGCCAGTGCAGATGTTTCGTTCTTACTGCTGTTTTAAAATACATATGGGAGACACACAGGTGTTTGCAAAGCGTGAGCAAAGTAGAACAAACTACCTGAGGGCACCAGAGACACCACACTGCAGTCGCTAGAGCAGGATCAGTAGTATCTGAGGCTTCTGCATATCATGATTTGCCAGAAATGAGGCGAAACCCTTGACAAGTGACTAAGAGCAGCAGTGGAAGCATCGCGAGCAGCTGTCTAGCAGCAACAGCTCCGAGGTGTGAGCAATTTGGTCCCTTCCGAGAAGGCTACGAAGGCTGCCCTGGCATTAGAGACACCGGGTAAAGGCTGCCCTGGTAGGAGAGACACCGGGGTAGCAGCCAGCAGGCTCAGGTATAGGAAACCTCCTGCCACCTGAGCACCTTCCCCAAGGCCACAGGCCAAGGCAGCTTTCTTGGCTTCCTATGGACTCCGCAGGCTGCATATTCTGAAAGAATTTTGACAAATACATTTGATACGTACATTTTTGTTTCATTGCAATAGGTTGCTTAACATAAAAATAAATGTGGCTCTTAAAAAGTTACGTTACAGAGGAGAAGCACTGAGCAGTCCATTAGTTATACAGACATGACTGCACTTCCAATGTATTTCAAGGTATTTTTTGCCACTGCTAAGGAATTAACCTGGCTTTTTGCCTCAGTAATCAAACAATTTCCATTAATCTTTTATCTTCTGTTGTTAAAACATGAGATTTGAAGTTCAGACCTGCATATATAATCCTACCACTATACAAATACAGGCACTTCTAGTCTTGTCTCCTAAAGTAGGACAATGGGAGACACTAAAAGAGCAGAGCAAAGAGCAGGTGCTCCTCTTGGGGAGCAAGGACAAACCCAAACGAAAGGGAAACAAGAGGAAAATCCTTTAGGGTTCCATGAACTGCAGAATTGGCAATGGGACAAGTGATTTGGACTACAATGTCTAAAAACAGGCGAGGAAAATCTCCAGTGGCTGCTGGAACTCCTGGAACACCAGTCCACGCACGTGAAAAGCAAACATGGATTAAAAACAGATGTAAAACTTACATTTTCCAGACAAGTAATGGGAGCTACTTGTGGAAGCAAAACCATCTTTTTGAAGTCAGAAGAGCTGCCTCCTAATCCCTTGGGATTCCCATAGCAAGAGGTCCCCTAGGCCACATAAGCAGTAGTTTAAGCCATGCTGCAGCCCAACTTTGGCAGGGCCATGCTGAGTGCATGCTATTACACAGATGATTATTTTAAATGAAGCTAAACCACATGGCAGTGTGAAATTAAAGTTTAAAAACAGGTTATAAAAAGTTCAGACTAAATAGCAATAGAACAATACTAACCTCCATCGTAAAAACTGCAGAGTTTGGCTTTTTTTGTAGCAAGTGCCTTAAAGACAAGACTGTTCAAGATAAAACAGCTCTTAAGCAGGAGGGGAAAGCTAGGTTTGCTGGAGGAGCGTTGGTGGATGAGAACCGTGATTGACTTGTGTGCAGCCCAGAGAGGAAATACGCTCGTGCCGAGCTCCGTGAGAACACACGCTCCGGTGCGGAGAAGGTAGTACAGCACTATCTTTATTTAAGTAGGCAATTAGCATAAGAAACAGAGGTAGTAATACAGACTGTGGTTATATAGGAATACTAGACAAGAAGCTGGCAGAGGACAGACATGCTACAGGACCTGAAGATGGAAGTTTGAAGGCTATAAGGGCTGTCAAGGACAGTCTGTGCAGGTGATGAGCAAAACCACGGCTCCTCAGTGAACTACCTGCTGCTTTCACCATAAGGAATGTTTACGTACACACAGCATTCAGCACAGACGTGGTTTGCGGCACAGACAGCATATGGCATCTGAAGCAATTTGTTTAAATGAGGTTTTGTTTTCACTACAATCTTCCTGAAATCGGCTGGCACCATATCCACGGAGAGCTTTTGCCTGGAATGGCCCGCTCATCAGACAGGAGCTGCCCCAGGTCTCGGAGCAGTGTTATTACCTGCAGGAGAGCTTCTTGCAGCTTCACATCTAGCAGAACACTAACCCTGCAGAACACTTGTGCCTTGCTCGCTCACGAAAGCGATGAGCCAGCCTTTTGAGCAAAGTTAGGCTGTGAAGATAAATCCTTTACAAGATTACACAGCATTCGTGTGGTGTAAATATTGGGAAGAAAGAGGAGATGGGAGGAACTGCCCGCTGCTTAAAGGAGATGTGCTGCATAGGAAGTGCTCTCTGAAGAGCTTGGGGACTTGCTCCGCTGGCAGATGGGGGGTCCTGGGCACATACTTGTGCTGACACTTGGTGACAGCTCCAGGCAGGCAGCGTTGCCAGTCTCCAAGCTCTGTATTCCTCCTTCCACAAGGAGGGCCACACTCCCTCGGTGCCTCAGTTTCCTATGCATGGGCTGCAACAGGGCCAGCAACCTCCTCCGGGCAGCAGTGACAGGATATAAAGCTGCAGGGCAGGGAAGCTTATGAAGTTCGCTTTTCCCCTCCTTTTCTACAGTAAAGAAGAACTAATACTAGATGAACCCAAGGCTCTTTATGTGGAGGTCTATTAGAGACACCCAATTATAGATGTAGTCTTAGTTCTTAAAGAAATCTAGTATTTCTAAAGCAAAAGCAGAAATGCAAATAAAAACTTTGCTTACATCAACTAACCAATAAGCAAGTCTTCAGTAAAAAGGGCTTTTGGTTTCATTTTCAATAAATGAATGAAATTGCTTTTTAAAGTTGATTTAATTCTTTTCTCTTTCTTGCCTTAAGAAAGAAAACTACCAGCAGCACCACCCCATTCGAGTGTCCAAAACCAGCACACAAACAAAAGAGTTAAACTGAACCTCCTTGTTCGGGAGCGCAGAGAGAAGGGAGCACAGAGCACACTGTCAGAGCCGCCTTTGTCTCTGCGGCCGTGACATGGAGATGTCTCTCCTGACTCAGTGAATCACCAGAATACAAGAGATTACATTTGCAAGTCAGCCTATCCCCGAGCGTTTAAAAGCTATTCTGCAGGTTATATGGTTTATAAATGCCACGGGAGAGCCTAGGACAAGAACTTGTTCCTTTTGCAAAGTATATTCTTGCTGTTACTCTCATATGTCTACATTTCCTGTATCCCCTTTTCCTCCCAGTACTCAGCAAGTTGATGAGAGAGCATTAATGAATGACCCAGCAAGAGTTTAAAAGTATTTCTTCACTGTCTGCTTCTCATCTTATAATTGTTTTCAGAAGTTATACAGTATAAAAGGAAAATATTACACATATGATTATCTTTAAATTCTTTGGTTTGAACTTGCAACATTGTGTTCTTGCCACTTCATGTTAAGCCTCCCTTTTTTCTCTCTCCCCAAAATCCAGCATACTTTCTGGATCAACTAGTATTTAGAAGTTATGCACGTAATGCAAAGTCCATTGGGGACCAAGCTGGGGTTAGACACATTCATCAAGCTAGCGGATGGCAACTACCACATTCTAGAGGATTTGTTCAAGACTATGTCAGAGTTAAGGGTATGTTCTCCAGTTGTACAAGAGCTTTAACATAGCCAAGAAGTCCCAGAAGAGTGACCTCATGAGAAGACTATGCTGAGATTTTTGTTATCCCACACACTGACCAGTACTTCAGTTCAAATGTTTTTAAGTCTGACAGAATTTAAAGCAAATAAGGTCAAATACCCACAGTGGGGGATACAGCCACCCCACCTGCAATAGCTCCTGCTCTTGGTTCTCTCAAGCTGAGGGAACCCTGGATGAGGCATTCACCATTGCTGTTGGTAGCTCTCTCCTTATACCGCATAAGGCTATACTTTAAGCAACTTAAAAAAAAATGCCATTTCTTTAGTTCAATGACTTAGAACAAGGCTTCTCTTCGTGGCATAGGTTACAGCAGGGTAACAGCTTTCAATAACCTGGATGAAGAAGTGTTTATCAGTTATAAAAACAGCTATGTGCTTTATTTTCCCAGGGTTAGTCACCCTCAGTGTCCCCAGGGCACCCCAGTGCTCACATTCCGCTGTCACAGCTATAACAGTGGCTATAAACACAGGCTGCACCTCAGGTGCATCTCCAGAGCCCTTCCTAGGAGCTCTTACTTTATTTATTATACCTATTATTACCTATTTATTATTATATCTAACAGCAAACCCATCCCTTGCATGTGTGTGCACACACTTGGCTTTTGGTTCCCTCTTTGGGCACCAGGCAGAACTAGTCCAAAAATTATTTAGCCAGTAACTGTAAGTGCCTGAAAGTTACAGCATGGCTGTAACTGCCAATTACTTTTATCGCAAGAAGCTGTTTATAAGATTACAAGCCCACATTAAAAGTTGGTACTTTAAGTATTAAAAGCCAGTATCTGGATTTATTTAGATTTATTTAAAAAATAGAAATAAGAACCCACAGAGGCCTGCTTCCTGAGCTCGTGTGAGTTAGTATAATTGTAGCAATATAAAATAAGAGCTATTCTGGTTCAAATCTATGAGGGATTTGTCCAGAGTTGTCAGCACTTTGCCTTCAGCAAAGATCCTCACTAGCCTAATTTCTGTAGCTGCTTAACATTTATCTATATACACATCTCCTGGTTAGCAAAGGCCCATTTTTCTATGCCCAGAGTAATGTAGCTACCTTATAATCAATATTTTACACATTTAATTTTACAAGTCTTTCCTCAGCACAGAAGTAAAAGATACAGACATGCGTCATCTAACTTTTCCATAATTTTCTTCCCATCTTGCATGCACAAGATATTCTTTTCCCAGTTAAGTGACCAGTAAGCTTAGCAAAAAGCCAATTAAAGTTAGAGAAAGGTTAGTTAAATATAAGCCAGTCCATCCCAGCGTTTTAGTGCCTGTATTTGAAGCAGCAACCCACTTTAAGCTTGTTTTTCCTCACACAAGGGCCCCTTGTTCTGATGCTGTTTAATCATTCCGGGACAAAGCTGCTCCTTCACACAGTGGTAAGGGACACGGCCATACATCGTATCAAAACTGTATATATCTCTGTGTCCCAGAGATAGCAGCGAGGGGCTGCTGTGCCAGCAGTTATTCCTATCTTGCAAAATGGTTCTCAAGCAAAAAGTCCCTGACATTGCCCTAGCGTGGATGAAACTTAACACGTGGGGAGAGGAGGAAGGTTGGATTCTCCAGCTATTTAAATGCATCTAGAAATGTTAGGCTCAAGCACAGGCAGACAAATGAAGACACTGCAGTCACAAACGTTTGCACCAAGTGTCCCAATTTGCTTGGTTTTACAGTACTTAAGAGCTACTTCACTGCTCCATAGAAAACAGCCATTTTGATACTTCCAGCAGCAGCTGTCACAGCGCAACTATAATTCCAGGGAAAGCATAATTTAAAGCCAGAAATAATGGCGGAAACACAAGGAAAGGCAGGCACGTTTGCAATAAATGATGAGTTCTAGTTTGGTGAGGACACGTCCTAGACCTCAGCATCAGCATATGCCGTAATTGCAGAAGGCCACAGAAAGACCAAAACCACCAAAAAGCAGGAATAACATTTCCTTTCACAGGCTAGCATATCATCAGGTTATATGACTCCTTCTTCCCAAAGGATTCAGATTTCCTCTCTCCTCCCCCTCAATTTAACTATTTTCTCCCACTGCCCATCCTGTGAATTTAGACTTTGTCACCATGAATGGGAACAGTCTCAAATATTTTAAGTATTATATCCTGTTTATTGTGTCCCCCCCAAAAAAAGTTAACCAGAAGATGGGGTTTGAGTTTCCTCAACCAGTTTCCTTGCCAGCAGTTAGCCAACACACCAGCATTATCATAGATTACTTTTTCTTTGCCTTTTAACACTACATATTTTCAGCTATCCAGAGCCATCCATCTTCATACAGTGTTAAAGATAAATAACATCCCCCAATTAATAAGCAGCTTCCATCACTGAATCACTAGAAATCACGAGCATGCCAGAGGGGTGGATATGGTTCTTTGAACTTCTCTCATTTCATTACTCAGTAAAGAAAAGGATGTTTACTACAAACTGATCAAATTAGGCATTTATCAACAAGTGTTTAGCAGAGGCAGGCTCAGGAGAAGGGCCTTCAGATTTTAAACCCAGGCTCACACTTTTGAGCTTGATGTGAACATCTAGAAACGCACAGTGAGAAGCCCTTATTAGATAAAAAGTATCACAAAATGCTCCACGAACTCAATTCCAGGGCTGTATTAAGGTCTGAAGCTTGTTGCTGCTTAAGTGTAGTTGTGAGCAGTGCCTGTAAGACTTAGACAGCCTTTAAGGCATTGCCAGTGAGAATACCAAAGCGAACAAGTGATCTCAGATTGAAACCCATTTCTAACACCCTTGACCAGTCCCATGCATCTTGGGGGAGAGCATCCTAGAAACTGATGGAGAGCATCAGTACGATTGACACCCTAGGATGCTCTCACATTTAGTAGCTCAGCTGTTGAAATTGCAAATTTGCTGGTGAGTATTACACAAGCAGCCTATAAATCAAGGTTTTGTGTCACTATCCATGAACGCATCTTTTTCATCCAGCAAGAAGTAGAAAGGCTTGAAGAAAGAATAGAAAACTGCAAGAGGAGCACTCAAATAAAACACTATCATGACATTAGACAAAAGTCACTGCTTGACATGAGCTGTAGCATGATCCGCACACCTGGCTGCAGGTGAACACGACCTATTCCAATAATTGATTTAATGGTATAAACTGACCATCATATCCCACCATCTCAGTGGGTGCCAATGTAAGAATCCAAGCGTTACGCAGCAGCCTACAGTGAATAAGAATCTACTGGCATATACTATTACGAGCAACTCCAGTACAAACATAGCACAGAATTAAGACATTTCTAAAACCTAAGAGTAAATAAAAACAAAACAAAAGAGAATCCTAGAGAGGCAAATTTTATAGTGAAGGAAAAGGGAAAAGCTTTTAGCATCAGAAAAAAAATACTGAAACGACTGTAAAATTTATCAAATAAAAGTTTAATCTAGACACTGGTCATTAGGGTTTTTTTGCTCTGGAAAATGTTACCCCTCTCAAATAGAGTGTTTCTGGTAGTTGCTGCGTGTCCTGGGAGCCACACTTGGCCGGGGTATCCCTGCCGGATGATGCCAGGATGAGGGGCAGGTATCCAGCTTGGTCCTCACGCGGAGGCAGGGTGTTGCCCCTACAAGCTCTTGCTCTCCCGTCATCTCCAAAGGCTGCGGATGTGACGGGCACACGGGACCAGGCGGAGGGGCAGCCGCATCATTGCAGCCGAGCGATGAAGCAGCCCTGGAGCGAGTGCTCGTGGCCGCTGGCCGCCCAAGCAAATTTGAACGTGTTATTCAGAGGTGACAAGCTCTCTATCCCATTACCAGTCACCACCAGCACCATCTGCTTCCCTCACTCCATGATTTAAAGAGGACAAGAGGGGAAAAACAGATATAATTTAACAAAAAGGTGATTAACGAGGCTCAGTTCCATTCTGGGGGAGAGGAGGAGGGCGAGCGCCGCGCCCGTGGAACAGGCCGGCCTCGGGGCCCAGCGCCGCGTCCCTCGGCGCGGCGGGAGGCGGCGGCGGCCTCGCGCGAG
>VWPW01006252.1:12169-52165 GCA_013389825.1 Crypturellus undulatus | reverse complement strand
CCGGGTCCACATGTCCTGAGCCGGGTCCACATGCGCTGAGACGGGTCCACACTGTCCTAAGCCGGGTTCACACTGTACTGAGCCGGGTCCACATGCCCTGAGTTGGGTCCACGTGTCCTGAGCCGGATCCACACTGTCCTGAGCCGGGTCCACACTGTCCTGAGCCGTGTCTACATTGCCCTGAGCCGGGTCCACCATGTCCTGAGCCGGGTCCACATGCCCTGAGCCGGGTCCACCATTTCCTGANCCTGAGCCGGGTCCACATGTCCTGAGCCGGGTCCACCCTGTCCTGAGCCGGGTCCACATGCCCTGAGCCAGGTCTACACTGCCCTGAGCTGGGTCCACACTGTCCTGAGCTGGGTCCACATGCCCCGAGTCGGGTCCACCCTGTCCTGAGCTGGGTCCACATGTCCTGAGCCGGGTCCACCTGCCCTGAGCCGGGTCCACATGCCCTGAGCCAGGTCTACGCCGCCCTGAGCCGGGTCCACATGCCCTGAGCCAGGTCTACGCCGCCCTGAGCCGGGTCCACATGCCCTGAGCCAGGTCTACGCCGCCCTGAGCCGGGTCCACATGCCCTGAGCCAGGTCTACGCCGCCCTGAGCCGGGTCCACATGCCCTGAGCCAGGTCTACGCCGCCCTGAGCCGGGTCCACATGCCCTGAGCCAGGTCTACGCCGCCCTGAGCCGGGTCCACATGTCCTGAGCCGGGTCCACACGCGCTGAGCCGGGTCCACACTGCCCTGAGCCGGGTCCACCATGTCCTGAGCCGGGTCCACATGCCCTGAGCCGGGTCCACCCCATCCTGAGCCGGGTCCACATGTCCTGAGCCGGGTCCACCCTGTTCCCTAGTGCTCGAGTGGTACCACGAGACTCCGTGCTGCGCCCGTAGCTCTAAATCACTTCCATTCCATACAGAGAAGTCTTGGGTCCTTATGGAATAAACACGCTGCAGCCCCAAACCAACGTCTTTAAAGATGAGCAACTCGAGGCTCATCTGTGGTCTGTGGCCCTTCTGCCTATAACCTGCCTTAAACGAAGAGATGAAACGGAGGATGCTCCCTGCCAGCACCTCAATGCAAAGCGCATTCCCGAGAAAGTTCCGAAGGCTGCAGCCTGGGCACGCTGGATACGGAAGGAGCCCAAAGTCGGCAGCAGCTCCCATGCCTGGAACCAAACCCAGGAGCCTCGCACGCTGCTTCGGCCTGCAGAGGAGGAGATAAAATATTAAATTTCTGCTAAATCTGCAGCAATAGAATTAAATTCAAACTCCAAGGAAAGGGAATAAAAAGTCCAACATATAATTGTTTCGTAAAATTTGTGTTTAATTTACTCGAGACGGGCCATTTTATAGTTTATCGAAAACAGCTGGTGTCATGTACGTCCAGTCACGGGCCCCTAACGTGCATACAATTTATCCCGTGAAATCTGTAAACGAAACAAGACAAAGCTCCCAATATAGTTTATAATAAATTCTTTCAGCAGGTAAAACTGAATCCTGAAGCGGGTTTTCTTAATGGACTGCAACGAAGGAGCGAGCCAAGAGCCCGGCTCTCTCCCAAGCCGTAAACCCCTGGAACACGGAGGATGCGGAACGGGGAATAAGGCACCGCGCACGGACACCCCGCAGTGGCTTTTCCCCCTTTTTCCCGGGCAGGTCTCCCACTGCAGCCCAGCTGGATCTCTGGGTGTTTTTCCGGATTGCTTCCAAGGAGAAGGGAATGCGGCCGTTCCTCATCGTGGAGATGAATGTCCGGAAGGACCCGCTAGACCCGGGCCTCTGAGAGCAGGAAAAACCCAAGGAAATGGGTGCAAACCCCTCTGCTCGGGGCCTTGGTCCTGCCAGCAGTGGGGCTGGGCCAGAACGGCTCTTCCCTCAAATCCAACGGCTGCAGGAAGGGCTGGAGGGAGCCACGGGGCCGCGCATCCCGGAGGGGCCCTCAGCCGGCTCCGGAGCGCGCAGATGCAATTCCCATAAAAGCAGCATGTTGTGCAGCCGGCTTAAGCCCAATATGAAAACCCCTATTAAGGGTCCACAGGGGTTCATTTTTCCCAGTGTGAAAAATCCTGGAAAAGAGGCCAGGGGCTGCTACTGTGCGCAGGCTCCCGAGCGCGGGAGCGACGCGGAGCCGGATTGAGAGCCCCAACGGGAGGAATCTCAGTTATGTTATGGGGGAAAGGTAGGACATGGTGTCCCGCATTCCTGGGGACCTCAACACAGGGCTCCTGTCCCTGAAATGCAGGACTGGGCCCCGCTGCAGTCTGAGAGATTCCGGCACAAAAAGGAGCCAGAATCCGAGGGACCTTCCAGGAGAGCGCAGGGAAAGGGAGAGCGCACGGCTCCGCATGGAGACCTGCTGCGAGGCTGCACCTAACAGCAAGAAAACGCATTTCCCCCAGTTCGGGTAACCACCCTCAGCTGGGGCATCAGCAGGGCACAGGGCTAACGAGGCCCAAACGTGGCAAAATTCCCATTTCAGCTCGTGCCGCCGCTTCCCGCGGCATTCCCAGGGTTCGGGGCACATCCCCGGGCGCTAACAGAGCCGCCTTTGTTCCGCGCGGAGCGCGGGGAGCCCCGGCGCTCCGTGTAAACCGACCTGCGGGTGCCAGACACACACGGAGAAATTCCAGAGCGTTCTCCTATAAAAAAAAATCCCAGCCCAAGCTGCTGCCGTCTAGGTGACATATAAGATTTCTCAGAGGGGAAGCATTAGAAACGAAGCAGAGGGCAGTAACGTCTCAGCTTGCAAATTCCACCCACGCTGCGCTCGACGGTGGCACGGGAGACGCTGCTAAATCCCATGGTTTTGCCCTGGGAAAGGGCTCATGGAGGGACAGGGCGGGAGGGTTTTGAAGCTGCTTCAAGCGCCTCTGAGAGCTGAAGGAGGCAAATCCCATGCAAGCAGCTCGGGCTGCGCAGAGCACAGCGGGAAATCCACGGATAAATCCCCTTTCAGTGGCTCCAGCTCGTCCCTTTGCGCTCTGCGAGCCGGATCCTGCCTGCGTTTTGCTGCTCCGCCACGAGCTCCTCCTGCACTGTCCTCGCTAGGAGGAGGAATAAGGTCCCCTATTCCATGCAGGCCACAGAGCTGAGGACACCGGAGAGGACCAAGCGATGCACAACATCCCCGAGAGCTCCCCAGTCGCTTAACTCCAACCTCCTTCACTTGAGCAGCAAAAAATCCTTCTTGTCTTTTACCACCTGGCAGCAGCCTTTTCTTTCACCTACCTCTTCTGTCCCACAAACTAGCAAAGATATCAACTACCAACCTCAAAAGCCCTTTCCATTTGCAAAAGACGTGCATTTCCACATGCATTTAATGGCCTAACGCAGTGCACATGATTCCCACTGCTGTGCAGGACCCCTGCCCTCGCCTCTGAGCTTCATCAGCTCATTGCACTGATGAAGAACAGGATGGGTTTGATGCCAATGAGACTGCAGAGGCTTCCAGGAGCCATAAAACAACATAACGCGAAGCTCCTGCATTTAAGGAGCTTTAATTTTATTTAAGAGCCACTTTTGCTAACTGCTGTTGGCCTTTGCATCCCCCGAGGTTATCGGCTAATGAGCATCTTCTGTTGGTGCCAGCGGGTCCCGGGCGCTGACGGCTGCCTATTTGGCACAGATAACTGCAGAAGGGAGGTATAAAAAGCCCTGCTAGGTCCAGCGAGTGGCTGGGAAAACACAGCGGGAGCAGCATTATTGAAATTACACATAGAGATACCAATCATCACATATTTTCCAAAAATGACAAGCCTTAATGGAGGGAGAACTGCCTTTGGAGGCTGCACTTTTGCTAAGTTTCTACTAAATTTCTCACAAAAATTCTGATGATCACAAACCACGGTGAATTCAGATTAGTGGCTTAGAGAATTAAAGGATTATCCTCTTGGTAACTTTGTGCACGCAGATTTGCAGGAAGCAGCAGGATCGACCGGGATGGGACCCACGTCTCACTCCAGCAGCCCCTGCAGCAACTGGGACAAGAGCTGCGGGAAGAAGAGTCACAAATGACAGCAAAAAAGAGCACGGCCAGTGCACGCGGCCAAGGGACAAGGATTCAGAAAGGGACCCTCATGTGAACCCTAATCCCAGTGAGTTGCAAACCAGAGCTGCTCCGTATGTCACAAAGCCACAGTTCAATTAGGAAAGTCAGGTTTGACCGGCTTGGAGAGAACTAATGATAACGACAGGCTACATTATTGTTCCACGTCTTTTGGCAAGGAAAAGAGGCGAGTGCAGTTTTCTTTGGCTCCCGCTCTCCTGTCAATCCCTGGGCACCGAGATAGTTCAGGTTCAGTGTTCAGGAGGAGCAAAAGGCTGTGAACGTCCAACATTTCTGTGTATCGGCAGCCGGGAGCGAGGCAGGAGCGAAGACGGGACATGGAGATCTCGGCTCATGCGGCTCCTGCNATTATTGTTCCACATCTTTTGGCAAGGAAAAGAGGCGAGTGCAGTTTTCTTTGGCTCCCGCTCTCCTGTCAATCCCTGGGCACCGAGATAGTTCAGGTTCAGTGTTCAGAAGGAGGAAAATGCCGTGAATGTCCAACATTTCTGTGTATCGGCAGTTGGGAGCGAGGCAGGAGCAAAGGGAAGACGGGACGCGGAGATCTCGGCTCATGGGGCTCCTGCTCCACAATCCCAGAATTGTTCCTCACGGCCACTCGCGCTGACTCCAAGTGTGGCAGCAACGCCACAAAGAGTCGTTAACGAACAGCGTAATGAATAGCAAAAAACATTCCCGGTCTGTTCTTGCTCATGTTTGCCTCCAACATCTGTGCTGGTGTTCCTGGCCGTTTGGCCCGAGGTAGAGCAGGACAATGTTTCACATCATCTGCCAAATTTGATATTGAAAGGCTCCTAAAATTGCAATTAACTCCCTGAATTAAAATATTTCGCTTATTTGCCTCGAGGCCAAGGGTAACACATTCAAACAGATTTCCATTGTGGGCTGCCTGCAAACTGTTTATTGCAGCTCTTGCCTTAAGGACCTACCGCTCCTAACCGGCGTTTCGCGGCGCGTGGGCCACCTCCCGCACAGGATCCTATTTCTGCTCCTTAGACAGATGACAGGAAATTTTATCGCCCAAGATGAGGATGGTTGCGAGGCCCCGGAGCTGGCAGCAAAGCTACGATCCCTGCGTGAAGCGATGCCATCATGGGCGGGCGGTAGAGCCAACCGCACGTTGGGTTTCACTGCACGCTGCTCCATGCGGAACGCTTTCCCGAGCAGAATGTGCTCCGTGTGGAATTCTTTCCCGGCATCCAGCTCACGGCTCCCCTCCGCAAGGACCGGGATGACTCACGGTCTTAAAAACACATTAAATCCTCCTACAGGGAACCGTGGGTGAAGAACAGGGGTGGCCACAGCTCGATAAGGGCTTGGAGCTGGGGAAGCGAAACCCATGTTGGATGCCAGATGTTAGCGGGATCCTATGGAAGGAGAGGTGGGAGAGCGGCTCTGGGAAGGGAAAAATCCCACTCCCGGCTGGTCCGCAGGTTCCAGGTCCTCGTAGAAATCCAGCTCCGCTGATCCCGGCATCTGCATCCGCGCAGGAGCTCCGGGCACGCACCGCCGGCTTGGGATATTAACCTCGAGTATGGATTGCAGAGCCCCGCAATCTTGTGTTACATTAAAACGGATCCAACATGACAGTCCGAAATTCAATATTGTCTCCGGCTAACTGGACGAGATCCAGTTCAATCCTGTCAAATGTCTTGATTAATGCTGGGGCAATAAAACTCCTTTTAGGCATCAAGACACGCGGACTGAGAGGGAAAAGGAAGAACACGATCCCTGGAAAATACAGATAGGTGAACTCATAACTATGAGTACGATAAACGGCATTTTTAATACAGATATCCCCATCGTGCTTGCAAGAACAACAGCTCGCACGCTGTGCTCTTCTGTAACACTGGTCAGGAGGTAAAAACGTTTACAAACGCCTTGCACAGTCCAACCTTTCAAACTAGAATGTGATATGACAACAGGGTTATGCAAAAGGTTTAGCTCTTTATCTCCTGCTTTGACAGCAGAGCGATTAGAAGAGGGAAAACTCACTTTTTGCACCCAGGTTGGATGGGTGCAAGCATCGCCTCCGTGGAAATCACCATCCGAAGGGCCAGGAGCGACTCCGAGCTGCACAATCCTAACGCACTGCTGTCTCCACACTGGAATTCCTTAGCTTAATTCAATTAAAAATGTAGGATTTTGCTGGGTTTCAAGCCGATGGGAAAACAACTGTGTCGTTTTTATCTAACTTTCCTCCCAAAAGCAGCTCTTTTTCATAGCAGCACCAATGACGGATGAAGGTGGGATTCCCTGCGTAAGAGGAGAAGGCAGCAATGCAAAATGCTCGACTGCATCGATCCGGCCACAATGTTAATAGAATGAGACAAAAACCAGTGGGTTTAAGGATCTGTCGAGTCTGGGGGGTTAAGAGAGCTAATTCCCATCAAGTTACCCTCCTAGCACTTATGTTTAGTACATACCAAAAAAGATAAGCAAATTATGTTACATTATATATAATTACAGAAGCTCCTAATTACATATCACAATTTTTAGGCAGCCTAGCAAATGCAGTGCTTTCCAGAATGGCAATTCCTGAAGTGAATAGTAAATCAGCTTTTGCTTGCCACTGATTTGAAACTTTAACCTATAAATTAAATTAATAAGAGACAAAGGCTTCTTTTGTGCATTTGCAAGTCTGTAGGATTTTACAAATAATAGGACTGGAAAGTGATTTATATTCCAAGATTAAAGGTCAGTTTGGCGCACACGACTTCGGAGCAAAACACGGCAGCACGGAGCGCTGTTAACTCCTTCCTGCACCACCTGGGCGCCCCGCGCCGCTCCCTGCAGCGCCTGCGACAGGCAAAGGAGAGTTGCGAGACTAAAATAAAATAAAATAAAGCATAAAATAAAAAGCATAAAATAAAATAAAATAAAGCATAAAATAAAAAGCATAAAATAAAATAAAATAAAGCATAAAATAAAAAGCATAAAATAAAATAAAATAAAGCATAAAATAAAAAGCATAAAATAAAATAAAATAAAACAAAACAAAACAAAACAAAACATCCTGGACAAATAAATGGCTTTTTTCCAGATTCATTGCAGGACGGGAAATATGTATAGTAATTATACAAGGGAATCACCCCCTAGGTTATCGAGAGGATATTACCTGTATGTTACAACTCAAATCAATGTTGCGCTGAGCACAGAGAGTCCTAGAAATGCACAGACACTTATATGGGAACAGCATAAATCAAAACACTCGGATGGCTCAAACCAAAAGCTAAAGCAAGAGAAGCTAAAGCGAACGCTAAGAGCAAAAGAAAGGGCTCTATCACTTTATGAAATTCTGGCAATGGTTGGGCACTTTTCCAATATTTCTGCAACAAGTAAGACTGAAAGCTGAATTAAAACCCTTTGATAAACACATATATAAATAACATAGTGTTAAAGGAACAAGTGCAAAAGCTTCTTATGGTTATTCCCGTAAGAAAATCCTAGTGAAAGAAGAGAGGAAGCAACAACACAAACACATCCACCACAGGGAATGGATGTTTTGAAGAGTTTTCTGTATCTGTTATTTTTTAGGCTATAAATTTAATATTTCACTTATTAAATTAGGACTGATTTATCTCCCTATTATGTGAAAATTCATTAAACTACTTAACACATTTAATAGTCCAAGAAAGAGATGAAACAGTAGCATGTTTTCATAATCTGATGAAACTGTAATCTGATCTCCAAAGAAGAAAGCAGCAGCTTGTAAACAAATGCCCTATTTGCTTAAACTCCATCTGCAATTTAAAGCATGTCCCCCCTTTGCTCTCCCTGCAAAGGCAGATGGCAAGGGCGCAATTTCGCCGATAATTTAATTGTATTTTGGAGCCGAAACTCGGCACTCGGCAGCTGATGCCCGTTAAGCTGCATGTGCTCAAGTTTGGGTTTCGTTGCACCGGAGCCTGCTGCAACGTTGGGGCATCCCGACCTGCCGGGACCTGCATCCCGGGACCTGCATCCCGAGGGGCTCTGGAGCCGTGGATGATGCTCCCGGAGCCAGGAAAGGTGGGAGGGCAGGAATGTCCCTCTGCAGACCGCTGGGGACGTGTTGCCAGTGTCCAAGTGCCCGTGCAAGGGGGTAAATAACTGGGGTCACTGTCTCTTTGGGGACACGTTCCCACCGACACGAGTGTCTGGGGCAGGTGGCCCTGTGCAAGGAGGCCCTGGACGGTGTCTGGCCCATCTCCAGGGGTAGCTGAGGCCACCGCATGGGTGAAATTGCTGGTCCCATGCAATGAGGCCATCACAGCAGCTCCCTGTGTCACGGGGAGGCCAGTGCTCACGCGCAAGGGACACAACGGAGCAGGGAGGGACCCGCCGAGAAGTCCTGCGGTGCAAGGAGGCGGCGGAGGGGAGATGCTGATACCCCCGGCCAGCGCCGAGGGGCCTGGGTGGTCCTAAAGGAGCCTGAAACAGCGGGTGAGCGTAAGCAAGAGGCGAAACCCAATCGTCGTACAGGAAGCTTTCACCAGGCTTAAAACAAATCCGTAAGAAAAACAGAAAGGAATCCAGGAAGAGGAATTGTGTTACCGCTGAAAACGCTATTGGCACATTACCAATGCGCCGCGGCGGTGAGTGACGGCCCCGCGGCCCGGCCAGCGCCGCCGAGGGCTCCCGTCCTCCTGGGGGACGTCGCCACCGGCATCGGGCAGGTTGCTCCTGTCCCGTGCTAATATTGTGGGAAATCAAGCAAAAATGAAGCACCTGGGGACGGCGGGGGTGGCCCAAGCGGCAGGTGCCCGTCACCAGTTTGGCTCGTGCCCATTGCAATATCCCTGAGGCTGCTTGCGCTGGCCTGGCTTGTTTTCCTGCTGCTGGAGCCATGCACAAAGGGAAAGGCAAAGTCTGAACCGAGTCAGAGGGAAAGGAAAAGCCACCGGGATCCATGGATTTGGCAGCAGGAGCTGCAGCCGCGAGGGAGCATCCTCTGTGCACCGAGCTCCACTGCCACGGCCCTGCATGGAGCAGAAATCCGGCTCTAATCCAACGTTACCAACTACCTTCATCCTTCCAGAGCATCTCTTGATGTTCCCCTCGGCGCTTGCAGGAGGGATGTGAGCAGGCATGACCATCAGGGACCGTCATGACCGTCGGGGACCGTCACGGTGGCCCCTCGGCTCGCAGCTCCGCCGGGACGGCGGCACAAACCCATGGCTCCCGGCGCCGGGAGCGCTGCCCTCCTGCAGCTGGGAAAATGGGGCCTCTTCTCTTTCCTGGAAGCTCAGCTGAAATCCATAGTCCCTGGATCTCTCATTGCACCCTGGAAACCCGTGCCAGCAAACGAGACCTGTGCAAACCAAGCAGCACCGCACACCCCTCTCCTCCCTAACGCTTCCAGGCTGAGCACTGATTTCACCCTAAAAAGCTTCCTCTCCCTCTCTATTTTAAGCAACCTGTGTATTTACCTATTACTAGAATAATAAAGCTCAACCCAAAGCTAGGAATACCAAAGATTTCCAGCAAAACCCCCATTCCCCCACATCTTGAGCTCAATATAGAGCACCTGGGACTCATCTGAAAACCTGTCTTAGATAGAGACCTTCATGCAGCGGCCTGATACAAAATCCAGATCCAGCGCAATAAGCTTTTGATGTCGTGTTGACATTTATCTGCCAATATTATTGCCTTGTGCACTTACCTTATGATGGATCTTGTTACTTAACTGATCGCAGGCGAGGTCAAGCTGAGCCCTTCTCCCAGCGCTAGCACTGACATCACGCAAATCACCAAAACCCAGAAGAAAGCACCTAATCCCCAGCTTCAAATCCCCACTAAATGGCCCTTCAATATGTGTGAACGGGGACAACTGGTTTTTCACTTATGCCTCAGAAAAGGTCATTTTTCCAGACTTACGATCAACCAAACAAAGCGCAAGGCGAACACGAGCACCATCTTCCTCTGGGTACCCGTCTTAATTCAAAGAACAGTTGGTTTGTGTTTTTACAGCAACAGGTGAAACCAAATTTCAGCTATGAGCCACCATGAGCAGAATCCAGCTTCCTTGGAGTCTCTCTTGCTTCTTATCCCAAAATCTCCTTCCAGGTTAAAGCCAGGATGCAGGAACGGTCCTTCCTGCTCCATGCTGCTCCTCTGCAACCCCATTTGTGGGAGCAGTGCTGGAGCTTACTCAAAACGGCCCTTGCCAAGACAAAACCACACGTGTCCTCTGCTTCAAAGATCACCTGGATATTTCGCTTTGCTTTCTGAGGCTCCAGTTGAACGTGAAGCTCCTTTGCCACCTCCTTCCTTCCATTAAGAAGTCCAAAAAATTCCCTCTTCCACCAAGCCATGGGTTTCCAGCTTGGTTTAGTGTCACCGGTTGCTGACACCAGGGCTGGCACACAAAGGCCCAAGGGGAACAGCCAGGAGGAGGAGGCGGCTGCATCGTCCTGGATCCTGCAAAACCATCCTGTGACACCTGCTCCGTCGGGATTCACCTTCGGAATTCCTTTGGAATGGAGGAAATTCTGGAAAGTGCCAACGACTGTAAATTCATGATGCTACACAAATATTTCAGCATGTGCTATTAAAATGTCGATCTCCAAAATGCTTTGCATGGCATTCGCAAACATATTTTAAATAATGTCATTTTCTAATTCATCGCCTTTCGTCTCACCCTAATTTGCAACTATAAAAAGTTTACTTTGAGCAACAGCTCCCGCTTCCTGCTTCTAGGTGCTCGGAGCATTTTTGCTTCTAAGTGTTCGGCGCATTTTTGCTACCAGCAATAAAACTTTGTTGGGAAATAGCCTATGCTGAGGCACCAGGTATGAGAAAAGCAGATGGTTTTCTCATGCACCTAAATTAGCTGCTAGATAAGGAGTATTTGATTACTTTTTGTTTCCCAACAGGTTGGACAAAGGTAGGTGAAAAGTCTAACGGGCTCTAATAGGTGAAGAGAGGCGAGAAAAGAAATCGAGAGGCATTTAAAGAGCGGTTAAAGCCTCGTTCCCCACACACCTCTCGGCCAGCAAGGCCATCATTAGGCTCCAGAGTGCCATGCTTGGGCAGCGAGACCTGAGCATCCATGGGCACCTCCATGGAGGGGAAACAAATCCCAGATCCCTCTTCCAACCCTGCCAAGTGCTTTGCTGCTGCTTTCTGTTCTTTTTAACCCCCTCTGTACCACGTTTGCATGAGCGGGAAGCAATGCAGAACACGGAGATTTTGCAAAAACGCATCGCTCCAAAGCGACAACCCACAATGCAAGGAATGGTGAGCAGCTCCCTGTCCCTGGGCAGCCCGGCGGGACCGGTGCTGGCAGCGAGACGCCCCACGGGGACGTCCCCGCCGTGCCGGGCTGCCCCGCAGCTGCTCGGGCAGCTGCTCCTACCAGTTGGCGGGCGAATTTTACACGATGTTTGTTGGGGCGGCTGTAAGTGAAAAGCAGCAGCGTCCTGGCTGCCGCTGCGAGCAGCACCGCAGCCCCCCGGGACATGTTCCCTGTGCTGGATTGGGGACATGGAGGCGATGGGATCGTGCAGGAGGTTCCCTTTCCAACCACCCAGGACCATTCCGGAATACCAAGATCAACAGTGCTCCCAGCTCCAATATCGTTGCCTGGCGGAGCCGGGATCGGGAAGAGGCTCCCGGGAGCCTCTTGCTTTCTGCAAGAACCTGTTGAGCATTTGCACTCACTGCAGGTGTTCCCACGCTGCAAGGATGTGTCTAGGCTCCTTCTCCCTTCTCCTCCACAATTCCAGAGTCCATCGCGGGGAGCAGAGGAGCGGCAGGGTGGTAGGAAAACACCCTTCCTGTGTAAACCCTCCATTCTGCCGTTTCCCTCTCCAAATTACCCATTACAGGTTGTAAGTCCTCTAAACAGAGGGTCTTCAGTCGAGGGGCAGATCTCCATAGAGGCTGGGATTAAGGCCCTACACATACGAGGGGAAAACGGGAGGAAAAACACGCTCCGTTTAATTACCCAAGCCATAACAACATTTCGCTATTCCTTACGATATTCCCAACAAAAGTGCAAACGTTATTTTCCACCAGCATAGCTGCTGGCTCTACTGCAAATAAATAGGGGAGAGCCCGTTTCCCCTGGGGGTTTTGGCAGAGCAGCCCGTGGAGCCAACACAGTCCCGGTAGCTCTGGTCCCTGGCTCCATCCTCCCGATTCCGAGCAGATTCCTCACAGTTTTGTCCCTTGCTGGGGCACCTTGAGTTTCGCCCTTGCTTCTTCCCGGGGTTATTTGCACAGGTGCTGCGATTTGGCAGGATGTTTTCTCACCATCCCGATGGAGCAGGGATGAGGCTGCCCAATGCCCCATAGGCAGGTGAACTGCGGCCCCTCACGTGCTGCCGCCGGCCCCTTTCATTCTCCCTTTATTGCAGCTTCTTTGGGGGGGATTAAAATAATTGATATTGATAACGTGATCTGCCCCGTGCCCCTGTTCCCAATTACTTTCGCAGGCCGGGGATCCTGCGCTGGGGATATGATAGGAATGGTCTTCATTAGCCTTCTGGGCTGCAGAAGGGATTCTGGTTTTGATTTGCAATATTTGGGATTAGCCCAGCCAAGCGCCGCGGGCCGGGGTCAGCGGTGGAGCCGGGGGGCCGCGCGGCTCGGGCTGCTTTATCCCTATCCGTGGCCAGGTGTCCCGGGGCGAAGATGAAGCGGGAGCCTCTGTGCAGGGAGTAACAGCAGCAGCACGAGGGGCTTCGCAGCTGAGGTCGGACTCGGAGGGCAGCCGGACCCCGGAGCTGCCACGGGGCAAGGAGTAGCAAAAGGAAGCCAAAAAGTAGCATTAAAACCAGAACGGGAGATGCTGCTTTCCAGACCTGCGGAATTCTGCTTCGAAAAGTAGAACCACTGAACTGGGTCATGGGAGTGAAAAGTAAAGGCTCCAGCGCCTGGGAAGCTGCTATGGTTTTTCCTCTGTTGGAAAGAGAAACCCCAGTCCTACAACAGGATCGGTCCTTGGCATGTGCATGGAATTCTCTCTGCACCATGGTGGAAAGAAAGGGACGTTGCAACCGCTTCCCGAACGGCATCCCTGCTCCCAGTAAAAGGCAATTCACAGGCAACACCTGGCAACACGTTCCCAAGGCCAGGGCGCTGGCAGGTTTAATTGCAGGGGGGAAATGGTTTCCAGACCCAACAAGAGGTTGAGACAAGGGACAAGGGGTCTGCTGAGAACCTCACACCAAGGGACACAGCGGGGATCAGCAGCGCTCCCAGGAACTGGGAGCTCACAGTGGCTTTTTCCTTTTTCTGAACCCCCCACTGCTCATATTAAACTCCAATGCTAAAATACAGGTAAAGGGACACAGAAGAGAGGCCGAGCTCCCTCTCCTCGTAACCCAACAGACTATGCTCAGAGCCAGCACAAAACAAGCAGTTTATAATCTGAACACAACGAAACCACCGATACAGATGTCAAGAAGAGAAAAATGTGTAATTCTGAACTGCCAATGGTTCATGTGCAGCTTCCTGCCTGCACCGAGACGCTCTTCCTGCCCACGTGCCTGTGTTTGGGAAGAGCAAGCAGAAAGTGCCCAGCACGCTGCTCTGGACAGGGCCTCTCCTGTCTCTCCTTGCTCCATTTGGAAAAAGGGAGCTCTTGGGGGAGCTTCGTTTTGTTCCTGATTCAATGAATCATCGATCG
Organism: Crypturellus undulatus; assembly: GCA_013389825.1. Taxonomy (NCBI): domain Eukaryota; kingdom Metazoa; phylum Chordata; class Aves; order Tinamiformes; family Tinamidae; genus Crypturellus; species Crypturellus undulatus. The sequence continues at coordinate 38,486 of VWPW01006252.1, read as the reverse complement.
AGCAAAAGGAGAGAAATTGGGCTCAAAAGAGCAAGCATGGGATGCAGTGTCCCTGCACTGCGCATGGACACGGATGGGGTTGCCAGGGGCAGAAGGCAACGATAAGGAATGAACAACAGGGAGAAGTGGCTCGTGGACGGGAATTGCTCAGAGAAAGGTTTTCCAGCAGAGAGAGGCACTCGAGTGGGGCCGGTGCTGTGTGGATCTCCTACCTCATAGTGATAGTCCATGCAGGTCAGCTCTCGCCAGCAGCGATCTCCTCGTATTTTAATCAACCCCTGAAAAATAAATGAAAAAAAAAATGTAGTCACAAATATTTCATTTCCTTTACCTTAAATACCAAGGTGCATCTCAAGATGTCAAATATTGCGCTTAAACCACAGGGACTTATGGCTGAACAAGCACCACCTTTGAATCCCTGGCACTTCTGCACCCGAGATCCATCCACCGCATGAAGCGGTCGGAGCTGAAGGTGGTGGCTACATTTTGGGGACCCGGCCCATGACTATGCTGAAAAGTGGATTTCCAGACCCAAATCTCTCCCTCTGATGGAGCCGCCTCTCCGGGAGAGGCTGATGCTGCTGCAGCGGAGGAAGACGAGCCCCGAGCTGCATAGAGATGCAATCAAAGTAATTAGAGAAACAAAAGAGGAGAAGGGGAAGGAAGCTGACAGATTTAAACCCGATGAGTAGACTAATGACAGGTCTGCTCTACCTTAGGTTAGAGGTTGGCAGTGAAATGAGCAGGTATCGCAGGCTGCTCCGCATTGATATTTCAGGGCAACAAGAGGGTGAAATTTCCAAATCAGTGGGTCCATTCCAAGGCTGGCAGTAATATTGGGATTAAATTTCTTTGCCTCGGTGGTGAAGACTAGAAAGGAATCAGTCGTCCAGAGCAGGAAGGACACCTGGCCAGAGATGAGCGTGGTGCAGGAAGCGGCGCAATCAAGGCGGCCGGCCCCGAGGGATGCAGCTCCCTTTGATGTGCGATAAAGGGCTCTGATTAGGATCACAATATCCCAAATTGAGGAAAGCTTCACTAGTCAAAAGGTTGAGCCCGGCTCTATCATCTGCATACAATTAGGGGATATTTGCCTACCTTCTGCCATTGCCCCTAATTATAATGTTCTTGCTTTCTTTAGAGGAAAAAGAGCTGGAGTTTCTTTAAGCATCCACTTCTGGCTGCACCAGGAGCATCCTCAAGACTTTTGCATTTGCAATAGATGTTTTCCAGAAAGGAACAGAGATATTTCAGCACCAAAATGTGGGAATGCAAAGGAGACCATGGCACTAGGGTCTATTCTGACCTTTCAGTTCATCCCCATTGCTTAACACTCCTCATTTACAGCATTATTAGCAGCTCTGGGGGCTCAAGAGAACAGCAGATTCTGGGGAGTTAGAGCTCCCAAGCACCCCAAAAACCCTCCTCCAGCGAGAGGGAGGCCACAAAGCCTTGTCTGGCCCCCATCAACATATTGGGAAAGCAAGAGAGAAAATAAACCCGGGCTGCCCCTCTCCATGGGGAGATCCAGCACCAACAGAGCAGACCTTGCTCCTGTCCTCAGGGACCTCCAGGAATGGGGTTATTGTCCCCAGGACCAGGGACTTGCCCGAACACCAACATCACGGGGCTCCCAGTGCTCTGGACGAGGCTCTGCAGGGCACTGAACAGCATTTAAGTGCTCCAAGTGGAAAAAAAAACAAGCAGGAGAGTGCACAGAGCACTAGGAAGCCGTGACTAATATGTAGGTGGTCAACTGGGAACATTATTCACCATTTCTCCTAATGCAAGATGCGACTTGATGAAAGCCTCAAGTAGCTGGTTGAGAAAAAGGCACAAGGAGATGCTTTCCCACACAGCAAAGAATCTACCCAAAAGTACAAATGGGCTTAAAGGGAATGAAATTCCCAGAGGAGAAGCAGGAGGGAAGCTCCTGACCGCAACCTCTCCCCTGTGTTTCACAGCCCTTCCTAAACATCTGCTCGTGGCTGCTACTTGAGAAGACAGAAATTAGCTGGACCTTGGGCAGCGTAGACTTTAATACACAGAGATGCACTAAAATAATGAGGAGGTTATTTGGCACATAAATTAATAAGAAATAGGCAGCAACACACCTTGTGCATCTAAGTCTTCACCAGATGATGGTTGGATACGCATGTCTGTGAATATGGGAGACCCAGTAGCCTTCAGTGGGGCTATTTAGAGCCTTAAATTATATTTGTTATCAGGCACCTTGCTAAGTTAAAGCAGATTCTACCCATCTGCTCTTCCAAATTATTTTTCCTCTTTTTTTCTTTCCACTAGTACAAAACCAAACTGCTTTTCATTCCAAGGTCGGCTGAAGAGGACAGTAAACAGAAACCACTAAATGTGTGCAGAATCGGCGAGTCCAGATAATTTAGATCTGTAGTTTTTAGCCAAGAAGGAACCTGAAGGACCTGGTGCAGTTAAGGCAGGGCAAACCTGGCATAGTCACAGGGTGTCTCATACAGCAAGGTGGCTCCAAGAACATGGTCCTGAGAAAACACTAGGTAGAGCCATAAGGAATAGTTTTGCAGAGAGGATTAAGAGCAAGGACAATAATAACGCCCAGACTCCTGCCCAGTATCTGCCCTGGCTCTGCCCAGTGTGGAGACTGGACACGGTATCAGCCAGAACCGCCACCAAACCCCAGTGGGTCCAAAAGGTCCAGATGAAGCACGAGGGCTGCCAAAGGGGTCCCGTTGGGATCGAAAGCAGCATCCCGTTAGGATGGGAGCAGCGGCCCCGGGAAGGTGCTGACGGCGCTGCCGTTCCAGCCCGGGAGGCACAAACCGGCCCCGTCGCTTTTCCCGGACAAGCCGGGAGCAAGGGACAAGACAGGTCCCTGTCATCAGCCCCGGCCTCCTCTCCCCCCAGCTCATCCGCGGCTCCGGGACCGTTTCTAGAGTTACCGGATGCGCCGATAGCATCGCCGGGATGCGCCAGCCCTGTCACCGGCCGAGCGCGGCGGCAGGGGCACCAGCAAAGGACAACTATCTTGATGACCTTCCCTCCTGCCTTGTCCGAGCTGTTAGCGAGCTCTCCTAGTCAGAAAGGATAATTAAAACAAGGCTCTGACAGCAACACAGCGCACGGAGGACCAAAACCCTCTCTTGCAGTGAGTCACTCGGTGAGTTCATCACATTTTGTTTACTATAAAGCTCTCGAATAGAAAAGTCACTTAAAGCTCTTAAAATCAAATCTGTTTTTCGGTATAGAAAACTCCCACTCTCGTAATTAAGGGAGTTTTGTGTCTTTGCGCTGCCGGAGCTTTATGGTCCCCTTTCCCACCCACGACGGCATGTGAGAATTCCAGCTTTTAAGTGACGCTGGGGCAGGGAAGATCCAAGTGCTCCAGCTCCTCCAAGATGGGTCACAAAGTGGGGACACGGGCCCTGCCGCGCTCTGCTGTGACCACGCATGTCCGTGGGCAGCCCATCCCGCGGGATGCCATCCCAGCCACGGACACGCATGCAAAAAGAAAGGGAAAAGGAGAGGCCTTTTGCAAAGGGAGGGTGACGGGTTTTTGCCTTCACATTCAAATCGTTCAGCTCATATCAAGCAAACATGCAAATGGCTCGTGCAGAAACTGGTTTTACGACGACTGACACCCTCAGTAGGGGACGTTCATGTTTTGCATCATCCCTGGTGGAAGGGACGGGGTGGCAGAGCCCACTTGGGCCTATGCAGGGGACAGGATCAAGTCACCATAAGGGCAGGAATGGCCAAGCTATGGCCAGGAATGGCCAGGAACAGCCAAGAATGGCTAGGAATGGCCAAGAATGGCCAAGAATGGCCAGGTTATGGCTGCAGGGCCTCTGGGCGCCGCTGTTCCCTGCGTGCAAGGTATTTATGGTGAATATTCAGGGTGAACATCATGGATGTCAGACTGCTGCTGCTCACGCCTCCCCGCGCTCCACGTGTCCTGCATTTCAGGTGCTCTGCTAGCAATTCCCAAGTTGTCTCCAAGGTTTCTCCGTGCACGCGGGGCTGGCCGAGCCCCTGCAGCTGCAGCGCATTACGTTGCCCTAGCAGAGATCAAAGCACAGGGAAAACCCCCCCGTCCCTGCTCACGGCCGAGGGGAGCATCCCGCGGTGCCCAAACCATCCTCCTGGAGCACGGCAAGGGGACAGGCAAGGCTGGAAGGAGCCATGGGACAGGTCATGGGACAGTCCATGGGACAGGTCATGGGACAGGTCATGGGACAGTCCATGGGACAGCCACGTCAGGCTCCACCACAACGGAGGGCTCTGCTCTCCTCGGACACAGCCTGTGGGTGGAGAGGGATCTGCCCGACAGCAGTTCAAGACCACAGAAAGGCAGTTCAGCAGCCTCAAATCCTTCTTCCCCTCTTATATCCCGTTAACCCAAGAGTAATCTCAACCCCCACCTGTTTATTTACAAGTTTATAAGCCCTTAGGAAGCAGCAGTGCCCGATCACACAGGCCCTTGCAGGTTCCTATGTCCCTTCCTACTGCGGATGAGGCGCAAAGATCCGCTTGGAGCACTGGATATCCTAAACCTTCCCAGTCTGTATTGAAGCACAGGAGACGGGAATACACTCACAAGGAAGGGGAAAGCCCCTGTGATCCCATTTTCAGCTCCTTGTCCAACGCAATCGTCTTGCTGCCTCTATATCTGAGAGGAGAGGCTGGTGCCAGCTGGGAATGTCGTTATTCCCGGTTAGCTACAGCACCCGTCTGCACGTCCCGAGCTGAAAAAAAGACGAAAACCTAAAGATTCCAGGTGATTTGGAACAGCACCAGGTTGCAAACAATGTGCAATTTTTTACTATTTGCACTGTGATAGCGCCGATGGGTTGAGCTCATGAAACAGGAACCCGTTGCGGTAGGGGCTGCACAAATACAGAATAAAACACTGATCTCCATGAGTACATCCTAAAAGCAGGGAAAACCATTTGCGAGGAGGTTCAGCTTTACTCTGTCAAGTCAAGTCATTCTTATAATAAGAATCCAATTTGCGAATATTTTAAAATTATCCCAACTTGGCAGAATATAAGAAATATTCTCCCTCTAATACTCTCCAGGGTTGACGCCATTCTTTGGAAAAGTTATGCCAGGAACAAATACACTATAGAAAATGCAATGCGCTAATCCAAAATGCTCTTTTTTTTAAAAAAAAGAAAAATATTGGCAAGATGGGAAGTTCTTACCCATTTTGAGAAAGCAGCACATTAGCTAAAACCTTGAATTTTGGAACAATTTTAGACTAAAGCAAGGACAGGAGACTAGCGGGCAGGACGCAGGGGATTTTAGGGGTATTTTCCCAGTTTTCTCTTTTTATGCCCAGCTCCAGGCATCAGATAAAACCAAGGAGCAGCCCCGCTCTGTCTTTCAAAGCGCTGCATGTCGCACGCAAAGGCATTTGGCAGCACACATTAAACACAAAGCAAAGGGAAGGCAGCAGGTGCCTTGGTGAAGCGCACTTGCCTTTTCCCCTCCATGGCTCTGCTTTGGATCCAGCTCCGCGCGGGGTTCTTAAATTCACACTCATCAGACGGATGCTGGGTCGGATCCTGGCAGCTGAGCTCCCAGCTCGGTCCTCTCAAGCAGCAAAATTCATTTATAATGTACATTTACGCCGTTTTCTTAAGTGATGTTCAGTATAATGCCTGTTTGTAATCACTTTGCCACCTAAAACTGTGCACAACCAGCAGTCCCAAAGCAGCCGGTTTTCGCCCCGGAAAGGCAAGGATTGCTGCATTTGCATCCCCAGGCACAGGACACGGAGCAAGATCCGTCCTGGCTCCAGCACCATCATGATGTGGCATCATTTACACCCTGAGCTTAAGGAAAACCCTCATCCAGGAAACTCTGGGCCAAATCCTCCCCAAAACCGTCCATCCTCCTGACCACGGCAGCCCCAAACTACCTATTTTTGACCAAAATTCTCTTCAAACCAAACACATTGTCGCAATGACATCCACAAGGTTTGCCAAGTGGTGGCAAGGGGGCTTCGGGGATGGGAATAAAACCAACCCTTTGCTCCCAATGAATCAATTCCAGTTCTGCTTAAGGCACCTCACGTGTCCCTTCCGCATCACCCAAGGAGTATCCAGCAGCAGGAAGATCCGCGGAAACTCAGGAACTTCTCATGCGTTTCACGAATTTGATTCACGCCGCCTCAGAGAAACCATCAAGGTTTCTTTGGAGCTTTGCATAAGGAGCAAAACACCTCCAAGAAGATAAACCCCCGGATTGACTCAATGCCAGGAGAAGCGATTCCCAGAGGCAGGAAGCGCACGCGGCCTGCGCCCGGCACGCGAAATCCCCCTTTTCATCTCCCGAGTGACCCTGCCCGCGGGTCCCCTCCCGCCCGCGGCACTTTGGGGATTCAAAATGAAATAAGAAAAAAGAAAAAAACCCAGAGCCGAAATAATTAAAATGTCAGTCAAGCTCTAACCCGATATGAGTCACTGCTACACAAAATATCTTAAAAATTCTTTCAGGAGTGGGGGATAATTATATTCCTCCCTATCTATTGATTTTTCTCCACAATGCAGATGTCAGATTTTCCACGGTTTTTGCTTTTTCTCTCTCTCTTTTTTTTTTTTTTTTTCTTCTTTCCGGAGTGAGTGTCAAGGAGGAACAAAGCTCTCTTTGAGACTTTTTCAGCCCAAAATTAATTCCCAAAAAATAAAAAAATAAATAGCGCAGCCGGGGCAGTAGCCCGGCGAGCCGGGGCACTCGGGCCACGTCTGCGAGGGCTCCGCTGGACCAGCCCCGGGAGCCGGGCACGGGACCCGCGTGCGTCACTGCTGTAAATTTAGATCTAAAGACCCTTTTTTTGCATCTTAACACTACAAAGGATGGGAAGAAAAGAAAAAAAAAAAAGAAGGGAAACCCGGAATTCTGGAGTCTTGATGAATTTGGGGTTTTTATCACGTTTTTATCGCCTCGCAGCGTCGCGGTTGAGTCTGTGCCCGCGGGGGCAGGCGCTGCGGGTGGCAGCTCTGCCCACGTGCCACGCTCGGCCTCCCCTTTCCATGCTGCTCCCTGTGTTGGCTTCCAAAATGCCTCGGAATGAGCAAAATATTTAAGCTCCCAAGAGCAGCTCACTGGAGAGCTGCAGCTTTTTTGAAAACCCGATACATTTTCTCCGTTTTTTTTCTACGCCCCAAGGCTCATGTTATGACTACAGAATGGTTTATGCACTTTTAAATGTTTTTATAATTTATGAGTCCAAATCTTCAACTTACTTCTAAGTATCTGTGTAACGTAGGAGCTGCAGGACTGAGCACAGCAAGGCCAGCCCCGCTGCAGAGCTTCATTCCCTCCTTTTCCTTTAGAAATGCCATGCAAGGAAGATGCAACCTGGGACTTGGGGGAAACTTCTTATTTCTACCCCAAGAGCAGCAATTAGAGGCTCCAGCTGTGCCTGATGTTCTGCAACCCCCTCATTAAATTAACTGATGGTTCAAACCTCCTCGCTCCTTCCACGCGCGAACAGAATTAATGGGGTAAAAGGTCCGTTCCTTAGCCAGGCAGTGGCAAATTTACCCTCATGGGGTGACACTGCTCTTTAAAAGCCTTTATTTTGCACCCTAACATTTGCAGTATGAGTCCAAGCTCTGCAGCCACGCTCAAGCCTGACCATGGGATCTCCCCAATTCCTAAAGGCTGTTTCAGCGGAGCGGGTTTAAGGACCAAGTTCCCGCTTGGAAAATCCGCTTGCCACGAAGCAACGGGGGCTGTTGAACCCTCCTGCAGCGGCGCTTTGCTTGGACAGGGTCAACCTGAGTCATTGCAAGATGGGGGCTGAAGCCACCATCCCAATTACCACCCATCATGGACTCAATTCCTGCCCATCACGGACTCAATTCCTGCCCATAAGCAGTGACGGGGACCCCCTGCGCTCGTGATCCTGCGGCAAGCGCTCAGGTGCCAGCGCTAGACTCGAGTCACCAGCAAACGGAGCAGAAAAAGCACCAAAACCGCCCGTGCAACCGAGTCGGGGCGAAAGGCGCCTTGGGGAGCGAGAAGTCACCGCCGTCGGGTTTTGTTTCGTTGCGTTGGTCGCTGTTTTCTCCCCCTGCTCCCAGAAAGGCCCTTTGAAAAGCAGCCCCGGCTGCAGCAGCGTTTGATTGACTTTGAAGCGGGGCTGGAAGGAGCGGGTGAAAGGGGCTCTGCAAAGCACTTGGCATGGGCCGTTCGGGCCCTTTTTTACGGCGCTGGAGGAACAACAAGTCTTCCTGCCAAGGGCTATTACCAGACAAATGGAGAGAGATCAGAGGCACAAAGGAGGTTGCTAAGGAGTCAAGTGTGGGATCCCTGCAGCGAGGAGGAGGCTGCAGCTGGGACGCCAAAGGTCAGAACATTGCAGACATCATTTTCCAAAAATTCCCATGAAGCTGCGGCGCTCGAGCGGGAGCCGGGCCCCGCGCGGCTCTCCCATGAATGCGGAGCGAGGCACAAAAGAAAGCGCCCTTTCTTCCCTCCTACCCACGCTAATGTAATAAAACAAATTAGAATAATTATTCTCAATTTCAGAGCCATAATGCCCAGGATCAGGGCACGCTTGTCACCAAAATGACAACTACATCCGTTTGATTCTCCTTCCTCCCCCCCCCGCCCCCCATTTTTCATATTTACCAGGATTGCCCAAATTCCAACTTTTATTTCATTACATCTAATGCAATTTTACTACAGGCATCCAGATTCTGTTTGCTTCAAAGTCTGCATGGCTTTTGCCAGAAAGTTCATCTCCCTTATTAGCTAATCACATCCCCACCCTTTCCAGTAACCTTTAAAATGCCACCCACGTTATGACACTTTTAACAGAATCCAAGGAAAAAACAAAACAGAAAAGCAGGGATTTTAGCATAAACCACTCTAAAATAATTCACTGCTGTTAGTTAGAAGAAGAATTTTTTTCTGTTTGCAAAAAAATAATACATATATAAAAATATATATAGTGCTAGGACATAAATTGGAAAAATAATCCTCTTTTTGTGAGAACACGTATTGAGTGAAGGACAGGCAATATCTTCTATGAGAAAATAATCAGGACAAATTAGTGCAGGAATTTATTGCTAATTATTGCAAAGCTCTTCCCTTTCCTAGAGACAGTACTCTTAAATAATGTTTTTTTCTGTCAAATTCAGGGGAGAAAACCTCTCTTTTTTGCATGCTCGGTGCCCCGGCGGCTGCGGAGCGTTTGCAGCGCCGGGGTTTGCAGCTGCAGCACGTCCAGAGAGGGAAATTCAGGGAGGGGAAAAGAACCCGGCATTTGTTTGCTATGGGGATGGCCCGTTTGGACACAGGGGTCTCTGGGCTGCAACACCTGCGTGCGCGCCGGCGCGATTGGCAGCCCTAAACCCGAATTTCCTTGCTTTGGGCACTTTTAAATTAAAGTGGTAATGTGCTTTAAATCCCGGTTCCCTGCTTTTCCACTCCACTCCTCAATCCTTTCCTCCAGAAACTAATCAAGACGTCTCGGACTCACTTGCACCCTCCGCTCCAGTCACCTTCCCGTAACTTGTTCCATATGGCCGGGATGCGGCGCGAGCCCCGGCCCCTCCGCAGCCCCCTCGCCGGAGCCGCCCCGGCTCCTGCATCCCCGGGACGGCTTTGGAAACCCGGGCGCATCCTTGGATTTGTCCCTCCGTGTGCCGGGAGCATGCGGCAGCACTGCCTGCACCCTGCTGCAAAGTTAAATACCTCCAAAGGGATCCCAGTGCAGACAAAATACCTGCAAACTGACCCCAATGCAAAATAAAACCCTTGGCATCGGGATGTTTGCAGGTAATATGCCTACAAGTGGATGCAAAACCAAATTGCAGCTGGAAAGACGGCGGCAGGAGCAGCTCTGCTCGTGGTCCTCACTGCAGGGTCTGCAAAGCGGCGGCACCTGCAGAGACCCCGAGGGCTCTGCGTGGCGACAGCTCATGGAAAAGGTGCTGGGGAAGAGGCACCGGTGACTCCCGAATTCCAAATTCCTGCAAATTCCCATTCCCAAACCCAAATTCCTGCACATCCAACCAGGTGCTCTCAGTGCATCTCCTGAGCACTTATCTGGTGCAGGGGAGCTGCTGTTCCAGCGAGCCAGGCAGCTCCCAGACACAGAGCCGTTCCGGACAGAAGCTGGGAAGCATCAAGGCAGTTCCCATCGACGGGAGCAGAAACTTTGGAGGCTTCTCTTGATTCTTCAACAAATGTCCCTTGGGGTTAGGTGGCCCAAGTACCCCCAGCAGTGAAGCCGCTGCCAGCACCACCTGGAGCCCAAAGCCACGTGCCCACTTGTGCCTTGTGTGGGAAGTGTCACTTGTGCCTTGGATGTCACCAGCTTGCAGCAATAACAGGCAGCCTTGGGGCACCTCCTCTTGGCCCCTCACTAATCACTACGGTCACACGCAGCACCCTGGCACCTCCAAGGTCACCGACAGCTACACGGGGCCCCAGTAATGTCATTAAAGACAGTCGGCACCGTGTTATTGCACTCACAAAACTTCAACAACTTGTATTGTTGTGGGCAGCGAAGGTCTAGGGAAGAAACCACGCAGGTCGGCCACGAAAGCAGTCGTCATCCTGCGGAATCATTCTGCGTTTAAAGGAGAGGAGGGGAAATTAAATTTCTAACAAAACCCGGAGGGTTATTTACGGCATTCCGGCCTTCAATTCCATTCCTAAAGGGCTGCTTGAAGTCCTGGAAGATGCTCAAAACCCAAGGGGACAGGGACAACCTGCTGCAGCTGAGCCGGCCTGAGCAGAGGGGCTGCACCAGATCATGTGCAGAGGTCCCTTCCGACCACAAAAATGAGATTCTGGGAGAATACTTGAAAAATACTATGAAACCCACGTGTCAGTTTTGGCTGCTGTGTTGGGATTCGAGGTCTGCTTTAAACTTTAAGTCCTTCCCTAGAGGGAGGGCAGCTGCCGGGCTCAGCCCCATCCCACAGCTCCGGCTTATGCGACTCCAGACTCGAGGGCAGTTGTCACTGGGACCTTCTCCAGCCAACGTCTGAAAACCTAAATTTTAACCAAGCTAAAACAGTGCAAGGGGCTTATTTGTCCAGAGGAGAAGCAGGAAAACATCAGGAAAAACAAGTACTTTCACACAAAAATTCAGTATCAATGAAAAACTAATTTCTCATCCAAAAAAGCTACAATAAAACTTCACTAGCCCAACACATACGTGTTGGACACGCTGAAATAACTGCACATGGACCAGGATCTGGACATTTCCAGTACTTACACGGGCTGCAAAGTGTGGCCGCCGGGAAGCTCCATAGGGTTTATGGCATTTTAAAAGCACCACAAATGTGATGAGTCCTCTAAGCCCTTCCAAGCTCTTTCAACAGGCAGCTGCATTAAGATCCATGGGATAATCCACACGTGCAGACGTCTTATAGAGTCACAGAGAACGATGCTGGGATAGACCGTAAGAAGTCATTTAATCCATCTCTACCGCCCCACAGCAGGGGCAGATCTATTTAATTAATCCTAAGTGAGAATTGCAGGAACCAATCCCTCTGGCTTCACGAGACATTTTACCAGAGCAAGATTTGGCAAAGCTGCACAGTATATATTGAAATAAATAAATAAATAAAAGGTAACATTAGACAGTGGGTTTTGAAGCACTATTTGATAGAAAAGAGGATTTTTTGGCTCTTTGAAGGTGAATTTCCTTAGCTGTCGTAGGCTGGGCAGCCTCCTTCGGGTGCAACACGACTTCCCAAGGACACCTAAAGCCAGACCCTGTTCTCTGCTAACAAAGTTGTCTTTAGAGTAGGGAACAGTAAGGTCAAGACTGCAAAAGCTTTCCTTATTCTTGCATTTATTTATTGATTTTTAGGATAAGGAGAAGAACTAAGAGCTTCCTGAGCTTCACTACCAATTTAAGACTCTTAAGAGCTGGGACAAAGGGAAGGTTTTGGAGAAAGTGGACACAGGAATATCCCCTCCCACTTGCCCTTAGGCTTTTTTTAGAGCGATGATCCTTGACTTCCCATTTTGTATATTGGGAAAGGTCCAAGACGCTGATGCACATCCCCGGATATCACCCTGCCACACCTTGATTTCCGCAGGGATCCGTCATTTCCTGGTGGATGCTCTCGTAAGCTGCTTGGGAATTTCCGTGGGCACTTGATGGGAGCGCAGCGGCTGCTTGCTTGGAAAGCACGGAGGGGACGGTGACATTTTGGGAGCAGAAACAGGCAGGGCGGAGCTGCTGCTTCCCGGGAATTACCCTCCACATTCCCAACCGCCTTATCCAAAAGTCGCAGTGCCCAAGTCTTAGACTTCCCTTTAATTACATGTAACGAGCCAGTCACAAGTGCAGCAGGTCAAGCAATACACTCTTACTCTGGTGCTCATCCCTCCTTAAGAATAAACAGCAATAACAAGACATTGGAAGCCTCTCGGAAACAGAAACACCGAGCGCTTCCCAGTGTATCTGCCTTCCTCTAACTAGAAAAAACCCTAAACTAGAATATTCCAACACACAGCACCAGGGATGGACTTTCTGCTGGGATGAGGCTCTCAAAATGAATCTCGCACTAACTTTGGGGCTCTTTTGCTCCCGCTCCAAGCGCAAGCCGCACTCACCGCTCCCAGCATGATCCTGAAGAGGAGCCAGCGGAAGCCCCAGATGACGATGGGGGAAGGCGGGGTGTAGGGGGGCAGCCGGGACAGGGTCCACAGCGGGCACAGGAATATCCCCAGGAACCCCGTTTCCAGCAGCTGCGACTCCCATCCTGCAGCGCCAACATGCGAGAGACAGAAAAACATAGAGTTATTACAGAAATCTTAGACATTACCCTTTCAAAATATTTAAACATACTAGAAACATTTTTCTTTTATTGAACTTGAGGCAACTCAGCTGGCAGTAACACATGTATCATACTGAGCTATGCAAAATTAAGACAATTTTTGAGATAGTGTCAACTTCACGTCACTGTACATTTGTAAATGTATTTCCAACTACTCTTTAGTAGCTCTAACCACATTATTTAAGTTTTTCCATTGATGACAGAAGTACATTTGGTGAATTTGACTGCATTAGTTTTCTCCGAGTGTGCTCTGTCACCTTTCCTTGTTGTCTACACAGCTATTTCATGCAGCATGAAGCAAGAGAAAAATATGTACATTTATGAATCAAAGAAAACCCACAACTTTCACTGCTCTGGGAACTGGCAAGATGACCCAGGAACACAATTAACCCGTGCCACTGCGGATGGCTTTAGATTATGGATCGAGCGAACCACTGGGAACAGAAACTCACAAAGAAACTTGAGGGAAGGATGTGAAAAATGGTTACTGGAAAGCTGCTTTTGCATCACTCAGAGCGTGCAGGACCAGCAGCCTTTGGCAAAGGCTCGTGAGGGATTTTCGGCGTAAAGTTGCCCAATCCCAGGGTAAAGGGTCCCGTCCTTGCTGACTTGTGCTTTGCTGGAGACCAACCGGAGGGAAAAAGTCCCATCACTGAGAGAGGATTAAAACCACCTCGAGTCTTCCTCAGCATCAGCTTTAATGCTCCAGCAACAGCTCTGAATCTTTAACCACAAAGAAAGACCATAACAAAAAGAGGTCCAGGCTGTCCATCAGGTCGGCTCTGCCCTCGCTGCTCTAGATGTGACAAAGTGGAGGCCAAAGCTGGCGACTGCGCAAGGAGCCCGTGCGCGGCCAGTGCCGCTGCAGCGCGCTGGAACCCGACGCATGCAAAGGGCTCTCTGCATTTTACTTCTCCCGCAGAGAACATGGAGCAAATGCTGGAATGATCCTTTGGAGGCAGGCAGAGCTCTGCTGGGGAGGCCAGGTCTCCACGGCCTCGCTAGGGAATGTTGCTGCACGAGGTACGAGCTCGAGGACCCCGATGCGACTGCTCCGGCGGGCAGGAGAATCCCTTGGGGCTCGAAACTCCTGTGGGATCCAACACCAGACACCCCATGGCACATCAGGGCCACCCGCTCAAAACCAGAGCCTGGCCTTGTCACGCAACAGCACTGCGCCGAGGTCATTTAGCAGCAAAGTAGCAAGAAAATCTCCCTTTATTCTCAACGCAATTCGANCCAGGTCTCCACGGCCTCACTAGGGAATGTCGCTGCACGAGGTACGAGCTCGAGGACCCCGATGCGACTGCTCCGGCGGGCAGGAGAATCCCTTGGGGCTCGAAACTCCTGTGGGATCCAACACCAGACACCCCATGGCACATCAGGGCCACCTGGTCAAAACCAGAGCCTGGCATTGTCACACAACAGCACTGCATCGAGGTCGTTTAGTAGCAAGCGAAGCAGCAAGAGAATCTCCCTTTATTCTCAATGCAATTCGATTTCCAAAATCTAAACGCAACGACTTTTAAATAGAGCTTATATACTGCCCTCGCGGTCGCTATTAAAACTAAATCCCCATTCTTCCCCGCTCTACCCCGTGGCTCCCAGAGCAGCTCCTGCAACTGCCAAGGAGGAGAAGGGGCTCCCGTTGTGCGGGCGGCAGCTGCGGCGGCGGAGCCGCGGCCAAGGCGCCGCCTGAAAGGTTAATTGTTGCCGCGCGCCGCGGTTATGGGGCGACCTGGCACCAAAACGCGGGCGCATCCCGCGCGCCGCCGCCGCCACAAGAACCCCACTGTTACCGGCGTTTTCATATGGTAATCGCCGCCATCGCCGATGCGCGCGGGGTCGCTGAGCAGGGCGCCCGCGGCCCCGGGGACGGCGCTGGTTCGAGCGCCGGGGACGGCTCGCGGGGAGGCGTTTCTGCACGTGGAGGGAAGGGGCTTGGAGGCGCTCGACGCGGTGCCGTTTTGCACATGAGGGTCCCGCTCGCAGCTCATTCCTGCGCGCTCACCCTGAGCGAAGGCAGCTCCTGCTGCGGGGAACAAGTGTAGGAAGCAGAGAGGCACCCGGAGCCCCTGATTTATTGACGCCCCTTCCCAGGCAGTGGCGGCTGGTGCTGCATCACGGGGACCCGTTTCTGCACTGCATCCAGGGCCCGGCCAGCTCCTCTGCTCCCGGCCCCTTGCTGCTCGCCCTCGTGCTCCCACCACCTGTATTCACCTGTGGGGGAAAGTTTGCAGCCTCCCCAGTTCAATTCCCATTCAGTTTTCCTCTCCTGTCTTTGCATTTCCCTCTCCCAGCGCTGCTCTGCTTGAAGCCGAGCGGCTCCCGGCCTCCCCTCCCGCATCCGCAGCCCCGGGGCTCCCCGGCTCCTGTCCCACTCGCACCTTCCCCAACATCCATCATTGACTTCTGCTTCCAATTTTGCCTTAAAACCACAGCTTGGTCCAAGCCTTAAGCTCAGGGAAAGATCAGGCCCACGAGGGAATCGTTTTGAACAGGCGCCCACCCCTACCTATAACTTATCTTTTCCAGGCAGAACCATGTGCAAACGAGGCCTGTTTGGAGGCCGCTCCACCTGCCGCAGAAGCACTTGGTGCGCCAGGATTCCAGGGATGTTCCCATGGGCACAGGGATATAGAGATGCTCAGTGCAGCCATGGAGAAGGCGTTAGGGAGATGCTCAGTGCGGCACCTTTTTGGGGGGGAAAAAATCCCAAAACCTGGAGTGAAGCAGCAGGGAGACAGAGCCCTGGCACAGGTTTCCCAGAGAGGCTCCTTCTCTGGAGATCTTCCAAACCCACCGGGAGCCACCCTGTGTCCCAAGTGGAGCACGGGGTTGGACTGGACGCTCTCCAGAGGTCCCTTCAACCTCAACCCTCATGTGATCTGCAGCAGGGCGAGGGCAGCCGCGCGGCTCCACCACCGCTTCCCTTCCCTGTAAACCGATCTCGGGAAGCAAGAGGATCCGCAGCAGCAACCCCGCGCTGCCCAGGAGCAGTTGTTCCCGTCTGCATCGAGGAGGCCTTCGAGGGGCACTTGCTCCTGCTCGGAGCGTCCGGCACCGGGATGCGCCATAAGACACCCCGGCCTCGGCCCTTCCCGGGATGCTCCGTCCAAAGCAGCCCCGGGAGGGGGTGCCGGCAGCCCGGGGGCCGCGCGGTGCCCCGGAGCGGCGCGTGCGGCGCGGGGGCCACGAGCCGCCGCCGCCGGCGCGCACTGATACTGCTGGGAACGCGGGGTCACGTTGCTGACCCACCTGCTCCCGCTGGCGGCAGTTGCATCTCGTCGGGTTGCAGCAGCTGCGGGCGGCACAATGGGCACCATTGTTCGCTCCCGCGGCGCCGCCAGCGCGCGGGGAGGGGTTTTTTTTTCTATTTTTATTTTTTTTTATTCAGGAAAAAAAAAAAAAAGAAATAAAATCGGCTGCCAATGGCGGCTGCGCTCGCCCCACGCGCGTTTCGAATATTTGCTACGTGCTCCCTGATGCGGCGAAACAGCTCGGCGCTCTCGGAAATCTCCGACGCGGAGAGTGGCAAAGAGGCCACGGCTGGTGGGCAGCAGGGAAAACCCATAAATGAGAGCTTTCCCATTGAGTTTTCCAAGGATTTCCAATGGTTTGACACTCCCAAACTGGAGAGAGCCCTTCCTCCAGTAGCTTAACATTTTTCCCTTTTCTGGAAAGGCAGCAAATCCACACGAGGGATAAAACCTCCCTCACCTTCTTGGGCTTTCCAAGAACCGCGAAAGAGGAGGCTCTGAGGACACACATTCAAGTTTGTGTTGAGTTTAGAAGGTTTTCCAAGGAAAAAGACTCCTGGCAATTCCTAACAGAAATCCCAGGCCTCTGTGCAGTTACACAACCATCCTATAAACACGAGAAACCTGATGGAAGTGTCACCAATTCCTTATGATGACACCAGTTTCCCTTGGAATTTATGGAAAGCCCCGGCCTAGGGAATGCGTCGGCTGCATCTTTGCTCCACAGAGCTGTGGTTCCAGCTGGGAAGGCCAACGTTCCCGCCCTGTCCCGCGCTCCGGTGCCGCTGCTGATGCCAAGACGGGCAGGACGGGCCTCTTCCCACCTCAGAGACCAACACCAAGGCCCGAGAGCAGCGCGGAGCAGCAAGAACGAGCCAAGGCACCAAAAACCCACCCAAGACTTTCACATTGCAGCGCCTGAGCGCAAGCAGTGCTGCCCCAGGCCTGGAAGCACCTCCTAACTTGGCCAGGGAAAGCAGAGAGGATTAAAAAGAAAGATAAAAAAAAAGTCAGTCCGTGCCAGTTCTGAGGGAAAGACACAAAGGCAAGAAATGATTAACGACTTCTCTGCTCCGCAGAGCCTTCCCCCGCCGAACAAAGAGCTCCGTCTTGCAGCCTCCTGCCCACGGGGTCTTCGGCCTCTTCAGAGACAGAAACCAAGGGCCACGCTTGGGACGAGGGTCCCCAGGGCCACCTGGTCCCAGGGGACCCCACTCCTACCCCAACGCGCCCCAGACCTGACCCGGCTTCCTCTGCTCGAGCACCACTTCAATCGGATGCTTCACATTTCTCCTTTGCTAAAGAGGCACCGGGCGAGCGAGACCTAACAGCTCTGCAGCCAGCGGAATAGTTCCTGATGCTGCTGGAAAAATTTGGGAAAATGTTATCCGTAACTTTTGTTCTTAAAGTATAAACCACCCAGCAAAAAAAAAATTTAGCATAAAAACTTTTAAAAGCTTCCAAGTGCTCTCCAGGGTAGTCATTAGAAACTACTTAGGTAACAGGAGGGCGATAACAGTGAGTTAATGCAGCGTTAAATTAGCCCTCCTTCCATGCAGAACTTTAAGTGACAGAGGAATCAGTTGGGAAGATTTTTATTTTATTTTTTAAGTAATGAAGTTAATGGATTTCCTGTTTTTAGCTCTGTGGGCGGCTGTCATTTTGAGGGATCCGTATATACTGGATTTAATTACTCCGGCTTCAAGAAACTACAATAATGTCATCTGTGTTCCTATGAACTCCCTGGTATCTCTCGAGCCCGTCCGTCACCTCGAGAACGTCCCGGCGCTGCCGCTTGGCACCGCGGTGCCTTTTGCTGCGACCAACCAACGGGGCCATCCCTAACCCCTTCCCATGGTGGGGACACAGGGCTGGTGTCACCGAGCGTGGCGGGAGCTCCAGGAGCGCTCCAGAGCCTGGAGGTGACAGGGACATTGAGGGACAGGCAGGACACGGTGCTGGACCCCGGTATGACCTGACACCGTCTCCTTGGACCCGTCCCTGTTTTTGGGGGGATTTGCCCTGTTTTCCCCAGTAGAACCACCAAGAAAAGTCATCGTTGCCAATAAATAACCCCGACCGTGAATGGGGAGCGACACCAAGGGCTGAGCGCGAAACGAGACGCCCGAGCGCGGAGCTGGGAGCGGAGCAGAGCCAAAGGGGAGGCCGAGAAACAAAGCGCCGCGGGCGGGCGACTCGAATCGCGGCGCTGCGCGACGGCCCCGCCGCGAATCCCCTCTCCACCGATTCCCCGAGGACGAACAGAAAGCGACTTTAAAGGAGGGGAACACAAAGCGCAGAGGCGCGGAACAATCCCCGGCCCATGGGAGCCTCCGAGCGGCGCTTTCCCTGGCAATCCGATCACCTGGAGCACCCCGCGCGCCTTTGAAGACGCTGGCTCCGGTGCTGCTGGAAGCCCGTCGGGATGCAGCAGCGCTGGGAATGCAGCCCCGGGATCTGCGTGCCGAGCTCAGGTGTGCCCCGCGCATCCCAGCGGAGCCCGCGGCTGCCAGGTTCCCATGGAGCCGGGAAAATAAAAGGGAAAATACACCTCATTGCTAAGGAACTCTGCTTCCTGGGACAAATAATTATAACCTGGAAGGGATTTTCTTTCCAATTATCCTTTCTCTGTTGAGCTCTTTGAAGTTCATGGTGTAACTAGAAGATAGTTACAGTTTGCTGGAGAGTTTTTGCTCTGGAAAAGCGCACTGAAGCCATAAAAAGAATCCCTGGTGGAGGAGCTGCACCTTATTCCCATCTGCAAAGCACTTCAAACCTTGGGAGGACACTGGGACCAAGGGAATGAGGGTCCTTTAATTGACATAAAACCATCAAGGGCTTGGGAAGTCAGAGCAGAGTGTGAAATACCACTTAATCACTTTAACGTGTGTCTCTCTCTTACTCTGCTTTTCCTCCTATTATGCATCATGAAAACCCTAATACAAAGGAGAAAGCCCGTAATTTCCAGCTTCCCGAGCAACCTGTTGAACACATTTTTATCTGTGCTTTATGGACAGGCCCCCTGCAGCACGGTGCCATGTGCCTGCGGAGCTAAATTGCTAAAAACAGGTGTCCGTTGGGTGTTAAATCTATCTTCGGGCTGCTTTGG
Source organism: Crypturellus undulatus (assembly GCA_013389825.1). Classification (NCBI taxonomy): domain Eukaryota; kingdom Metazoa; phylum Chordata; class Aves; order Tinamiformes; family Tinamidae; genus Crypturellus; species Crypturellus undulatus. Next base: position 19,305 of record VWPW01006252.1, on the reverse strand, counting down.
CAGCTTAAGAAACCATTAGCAGCTGTTAACATGGTCGGCGCGGCAGCACGGGAGCGCGCGGCCCCGCTGCAGCGCCCGCGCGCAACTCCGAGCAACAAATTAAACGCAACAGCACGGAGGCACCTGGCCAGCTACTTCGCTAGCAGAGCCGAGCAAGTCTCCAAATAAAAAGCACGTTCGATATTTTTCCTGCTGCGGCAGGCACGATTGCTGTTCCCCGTGAGAGCGTGGTTTGGCCTCGTGCAAGTACTTGGGTCTCGCTGGTTTCTGCACCGTGATCAGTGCTGAGGGGCAAGTCCCTCATCCAGTTGCCCCTGCAGAGCAGCATCGAGGGGAACCTCTTGTTTAGAGTTCTCTTTTTAAGTATTTCTTGGGAATAGACTGCCCTCAAAGCGCAGCTTGGGTCTGTTAGTAAAGAAATGTCAAAGACACCCATCCAACCTCATAACCACCATGGGCTCAGGGGGCATGAGTGGAGGTCTCAGCTCCAAAACAAGACCACCACGAGCAGGTTATGCCCAGTTTTTGGGTTTCATGCAGAAGACCAGCCCACAGAGAGCCCCATTTCACATGCCAGCTAATGGGCACAGGCCTCGGTTCCCCTTGGGCACAAGCCAAAGCCATGGCCAAGACCTCAACACTTGGCTTGGCCAACGCTCCTGCACGTGACATTGCCCGAGGGGCAGCAAATGCAGGGAGGTGCCGCGGAGCAGGTGGGGAAGGGGAGCCGGCGGGAGCAAGTGTTTGCATGGCCGATCCATCGGCACGTGCCAAGGAAGCGGGAACAGCCCCGGAGAACGGGCTGCAGAGCCTGCTTCCTCCGGTGCAAAAGCCCTCCCATCCCTATGCATCCACACCGTGAGCTTCCTCATTCTCCAGAGGGATTTTCTCTTCCAAGTTTAGGTGCAGGATTGGAGCAAGATGAGGAAACTGGTTTTGCTGCGGTGTTTGCAATGGTCTCCGCCTGCCCCACTGCAGCGGCTCCGCTCACTGCGACGCTGCAGAGGTCGAATCCAGGCATTTCTCAACACGCGGAGCTCACAAGTGGCCAAAATGACTAATGGGACCTCTACACCCACAGCTTTAACCTCCCAGAACAAAGGAAGAGAGAGGAAGGAAGAACCAAACGCGGGGCTCAGGAAATCAAAAAGCTGCTTTCAAAACCCATCTGATTTCAAGAAGATGTGATGGACACGTAGGAGGGAGCAGCAGCAGCTTTTTGGCAATTACGGGACAAACGCCAAAAAGTCAACTGCGTTAGGAAGTTGTTCTCTCCCCGCACGAGATGAGCAAATATATAAACAGGCAGAAATGCTGGTGCTCAGAGAGCTGAGCACGGGCCAGCCCTTCCGAGTGCTGAAATTCGGTTGTTGATGCAAGAAAGATTAACTGGATCCGTCAGCTTTGAACTCGGCGCTGCAGCAACCACGCTGACATAAAACACACACAAAATCATAATCAATAAAAGAAATCAGAAATATGTTGACGTAACTGGTTTCAGCCATGGCTACGCTTCTCATTCCGCGCTGGGAGAGGATGCGTTTGCCAATGGCTCTGCTCGACAACCCCCTCCATGGGGGGGGTCTCCATGTCTCCCCCATCCATGGAGAATGCACCGGCCAGCAGCAACAAAACCCACCACAGAGCTCTGTGTTCACCAAATCCTGCTGAAAAAGGCCCAAAAACCATCCCCGGGCATCTCCACAGCCATCAATTCAGGGATTCCCGGGAGGAAGGGGAGCTCCATAGGCAGAAAAAGCCACTCACACCCTGCCCAGGCCTCCAAGCTCCCTCCTGGCATTTTTCTAATTAAGTGGCCTGTTAAAAACCATATAATTTTATCCAACATTTTGCCTAAGGCAGCCCCAAACGTTGGCTCAGGTTCTGCCTTTGCTGCTCCAGCTACTGGTGCAATTCTGAGCCCCAAAACACATCCAGGCTCCCCAGAACAGAATGAGAAGAAAGAGAAATAAAACCCGACTCTGAAGATGCCAGGTCATCCCTCGAGCTCTCTGCTGAGCCTCCCATAACATTTTACTTCCTTCAGGACACGTGCATTAAACACCACTTTCATCTGTATCAAATACGAGAATAAACAAGCTCCCCTTGCTACCTACAAAAATAGCAGGAGTAAATAAGTAATACACAACTACAACACGCATCAAAACAACATTTCCGACTTCAGCTGATAAAAAGGGGAATGCTAAATAGAACTCAGGTTAACTGTTACGCTGAAAAGCAGCCAGATGGGGAATTCGTCAAATGTTGTTCTTATTAACATTCCAATCACTCCATCCCCTTGCGCCGTGTATAGATATTACTTGTTGAACTCCCAAATCTTCGGTGCTGGCGAGGGAGACAGACGCCCTTATTAACGTGGAGCAGCAGCTGTCAGAACCTCTGTGCATTCCAGCTTTAGGAAGAAGCAACTTCCAGAGCCGCGCGCGAGCGACGCGCTGCAGCGGCACAAAGCACGGTTATTTATTTTGACAGCTGCGTGCGGTTGGTTTTGACTGTTTGTGAGAGTTCTAAAAGAAACACTGAAATCTCTTCTTTTAAAATAAAATAAAAAATAATGCAGCCTTAGTAAAGGCAGGGTGGCTCCGCGTTCTCCGCTTGCAAGCGGGAATGTCCCCAGGCTGCTCCAGGGGCTGGGAATGCCGCTGCTCCGAAGCTGCGTGCGATTCGAGGCGGAAGGGCTGCGTATCCCGCATGGATACGGCCCAGGGAAACCCGGAGCGGGCGCCGACGCGGAGCATCCGAGGGGGATCCGTGCGGGAGAGGGGCCGGGCCGGAAGCGACCTCGGGACCCGGCGCCCCGACCCCGGGGCCGCTCCGCTTTTGTCATGGTCCTTGTTAGCGCCGGGAATCCATGGCAACCGCTTCCTCCTCCCAGATGGCTTCCATTGCTTAAATCCATACAGGTGTCAGCGGCCCGGCCTGAGAAAAGTATCCATAGTAATGACCCCGCTTAGCTTTATTGCTTTAAAATAAATATGAACGTGCTTCCCTTCAGCGGAAATTAGACTTAGCAACACAGGCTATTTAGCATTAATATATTCCAAATATTTAACTTGCGCACGCCTGAAGGGCAGGACGAATTACCAGTTCTAGGCCTTTTATTTCCTGCGCCTGCAAACGGGTCGCTCGGACCTCGATGCGCCTTAAAAACCGGCACCAAAAGCCCAAGAGGCCAAAGGTGGCGCTGAAATGTGCAGCCCGATGGGTTGTCCCCATCCCTGCTGTTCTGCGTCTTCTCCTGAATCGAGCTGAACATAAAAGCGAGGTGATTTGCTAGGTTAATACCCCTAAGCACCATTTTGGGGGAGAAAAGTTATTACTTTTTTTAAACATAAAAATAGCATGGAAATTTCCATGCTATTCTCTTCCCAGGAAGTTTTGCAATCAGCCTTGAAGAAAAAAATAGTTATATTTGATGCTTAGGTGCCTCCTCTAACCCCTTGTGAGCCCCTTATCCATCACATCACATGGGACCGAGCGTCTGCTCTTGTCCCCTTCCCTGCCATGTCCCCTAAGCACAAACTCCCTGGGGACAGGAGCAAATGGGCTGGAGGGAGCCCGCCTGCCACGCGCCAGTTTGATGGGAGAAGCATCAAGGGAGAGATCCAGCGGCTTGGAGAGGAGATTAAAGCGGATGGACCTTCTCCAAACTGCAACACCGGGAATACAACTGCCTTTCCCTGCCCTCCATCCCGCACCTTGGAGGTCCCAAGACGCCCTGGTCGAGGGCGGCGCTCACACCAGCAGCAATCCCAATCCCTCCTTCCCCACTCCATCCACCAAACTGTTTGCCCGGGACAAGGAATTAAGGACACTAATTCCTTCTGTCCCAGGGTATCCCGCCCGCTCCCACCACATTGTCTGCACCCAGTAGGGTGGTCAAAGAACCCTGGAACTCCCAACACAAGAGCTTTGGGAATAACAGCTAATATTTTTTGGGAATAGCAGATAATATTTTAAGTCCCGCATTTCTATTTTTATTCATGTCCACATACCATAGCAAAGTCAATAGCAAAACACAGTAATAAAAGGACAACGCAAGATCCAGCACCATCTTTCCTCTCCTCCAGCCAGAAAGGCATTGGAAGGAATCCACTCGCAGGGGGAATCTTCCATTCCAAATCGCCCAATGGTTTGATGGGCAAGTTGCTGTTTTCCCCCCTGCCCCATGAAAGCATTTATAAAATCATTTGCCCTTTCCCTACTTCATACAACTCTTAACCACCATTTACTACTAAACACAGCCCCGTTCTTGAGTATCTTCTCTTTCCAGCTCTGACTTTGGCCACCTGCATGACAGGACTCCCTCATCCCGCAGCGGATCCTCCAGCCCTGCTTTTCTGATCAAAGATGTGGGTTTAGCGCTCAAAAACACATTTATCCACAGTCAGCTTCAAAATGAAACTTCCTTCCCCAACCCAGTTGCAAAAAAGGAAGGAGGGAAAGAGGGAAATGTTTTTCCCACCAATATTACGCTCTCCCCCAGTCCGGTGGGAAGCTGCCAGCTGGATTCAGAAGGAATTCAGAAGGATTCAGAATTCCAGGATAAGGCGGCACTCAGGTGCGTGGCTGGACCCTGCTCTGCCCTGGGCAGTGCAAAGCAGCAGGACGTGAGGAGGCTGCATCTCCCTTGCGAGGATATTCCGCATCACATAATTACAATATTTGCTCTTAATTTGCAGAAAAGTCTTACGTAAGCGACTGCAACCACATTAAAAACAAAACACTCACAGTAGTGACAACTGATATTAAACAGTTATTCACATATGTCCCAATACCACAAAACTCTCACACCCGCTCAGCTCTCCCCACTGTTAAGAAATCCAAGTGACTTCAGTGCATGAAGTCAAACTTATGAATTAACCATTGGCTTTTCCAGCCTCGCTCTGAAGGGCTGTTAATTCAGGCTGAAAACGTGTGTGCACTCCATAGCAGAGAGTTATACCCAACAAGGGGTCAGGCAGCTTCTAAGCAATGTAAAACCAACCCTGAAATGCAAAATAGCAGGTACTACTTGCGGACTTACCATTAAAATGCGAAGGATGCTCTTGCAAAGCAGGGAAAAAACCTTGCAACTCTTTAATTTAATGCTTAACTTGCAAGGGATGGGAACACCTCTGCAATGGCTGTTCAAATAATGCATTGTTTTTATTAACAAAAATAATTATTCAGCCTTTGATGTGATCTTTCAATAATTAATGGGAAAGTTGTCAGTAAAGCAGGGCTGAAACTTGGGTAACTGGAAACATCTGCGAGGGTAGCCCGAACACAAGCAGGGCTTACGGGGGTGATTTATCATACACCTGAGGCCTGGGTACGCTCACACCAATAAATCCCTGCGTGGAAAGGAGGAAAAATGTTTTATTTAAAAATCATTCGAAACACAGTCAGGGAACCGAAAGCAATTCTAAAGCATCTGCCCTATTTGTCAGAATAATTACTCTATAAAATAGCCTATTTTTAAATGCTTCCATGTGAAGTAAACTTTTATACAAAAAATTACTCCACCTCCTCTTTAATAAATGCAGTAGAGCTCAGTTGAGCTAGAAAGCCATTTAAGAGGGAGATCAATAGCTTTTTGACATGACACATTGCAACACTTTAAATGACTATCCTGGCGGATAAGTACAGATATTAAAGATAAAACTAAAAAAAAAATAAAAGGTTATAGACGCAGATGGAAAAGAATGCAGTAAGAAGCAACCGTCTCTTTTGCACACATTTACGTCGCTGGAACGTGAAGCCTTGCAACAATAAAACAAGTTATTTCTAAAGTGAGAAGTGAAGTCACCTGTCGGCGGTGCTGCATTGGGACCCAATTTGTTGGCTTTTGAACCCAAAAGAGGGGCTGCCTCCACACTGCCCCTGGACAAAACTGTGGGAGCTCCCGCTGGACAAGAGTTAGGGATGACGCAAAACACTGGGAAAAGATACCCGTGCACAGGGAATTTTCCAAACGGAAGGCGCTGACCCTCAAGAAGTGACATGCGGCAGCGGGTTCCAATTTTGTTTTCTTGAAGCTGACAGAAGTTCCAAACGCTGCTCACGATCACAAGCTGGAGCTACATGGCATTCAATAAAAAGGCACCCCGATTTCTTCTGGACATAGATCCAAAAGGTAAGATTGTGCAACTTCAGGACTTCACATTTAATAATAACAAACAGATGGGAAAATATTATAATAAATTATTATAACTGTCCAAGCTGTGTGCCAGAAAGTCTTGGCCGCGCTCCCCTGCTTAACCAGCTCTGAACTGTTTGCACCGCGCGGATCTCGGAGGATGCAACGCTCCCAAGCAGGGACAACACATGCACCAAGACGGGAGGTTGAAAATAATTATGGAAAAGCAGCTTTTGAGACACAGTGCAAGGCTGCAAAAGCAAAGCCCGAGCGTGGATGGTAGGAGCAGTGGCAGGATGAGCTGTGCCCTGTCCCAACACACGAGCAGTAGCGGCGCTCGTGGTCCTTGGCCAGGGAAAAAAAACCCGGAAAGGGGATTTATCAGCCATTAGACCAGGAATGTCTATCTTAAATCCAAAAAAAAGCCACAGGATCCAGCAAGAGAGAAGCCATGCAAATGAGAATGAGATATATGTGTCAAGCAAACGGCGAGGGCGAACCACACGCTGCTCCCGCTCGTGTCCCTATGTTCCAGCTCGGGAATGACACCGTGACCTCGGCGAGCACAAACGAGGATGGAATGTGGCTCCCCGAGGGGTCCTAGCCTTCCTCCCGCACCTTCCTCATCACAGGATCACACCACAATCACCCGGATTGCTCATTACNAAGGGGATTTATCAGCCATTAGACCAGGAATGTCTATCTTAAATCCAAAAAAAAAGCCACAGGATCCAGGAAGAGAGAAGCCATGCAAATGAGAATGAGATATATGTGTCAAGCAAACGGCGAGGGCGAACCGCACGCTGCTCCCGCTCGTGTCCCCATGTTCCAGCTCGGGAATGACACCGTGACCTCCATGAGTACAAATGAGGATGGGATGTGGTCCCCGGGGGTCCTGGCCTTCCTCCCGCACCCTCCTCATCGCAGGATTCTCACTCCTGCCCCTGGATTGCTCATTATCCATTTATTGCATAGATTTTTTTTTTTTTTTTTT
>VWPW01006252.1:0-11407 GCA_013389825.1 Crypturellus undulatus | reverse complement strand
TTTTTTTTTTTTTTTTTTTTTTTTTTTAAAGAGTTGAAGGGAACGTGATGGATTCAATGAGACCTCCTAGCAGCAAGTTCGTTGCACATCAAACCACCTTACCCAGGTACACGGACACGATGTTTTCTGCAAAGTCAAACTAGTATTTTGTGGCCCAGGCTCCCCTAAGAGACACTCAGCACAACTCACAGAGACGTCTCTCCTCTGTGCTCCCCCTCTTCCATTTCAGATTTTGGATATTCCTTCCTGAAAGGATTTGTCCTGAATTTTGCATTTCAGATGATACCCCGAATCCAGCCAAAACCATTAACTCTGCAAAGAATCAAGTGTAAAGCTATGCAAGCCCATTGAATATCTTCTTCATATAAATCAATCCGAGTTTGCTCACATTTAAATCCTGGACTAGGAAAGGGTTTGGAAGTGCAGCATGTCTGCTCGCTAATTGAGCCTACAGATTTCATCTTCATTTGACTTTGACGTGCTGCACCGTCCATTTTTTCTATTTACACAAGCAAACACTAATTTAAGAGTACTTTTTGTAAAAAGTGCACTTGATTTCCAAATTTCTATATAGCATGTCTGAGCTAAACATCTTTTTATCTAATTTACAAAAAAATGACAAGACAAAAAGTTTCAACAATTTCAAAAATGTTGACTTCATTTGTCTGGTCTAGAAAGCCGTCCAAACCAGTGCATTCCCAAGAAAAAATTCCATTTCAAGGAAACAACATTCTTGGACACAGGAACAGCAACGTGAACTCTCTAGCCGGCTCCCTTCATGTGGTCACTTGATTCTGCATCATTTTCTGCAAAGACAATGAAGAGCGACAGCTCGTTTGCTGCTCAGCGCAGATCAAGGCGGCCAGCACTGAAAGGAAGATCAAACTTGACCTCTGTCTCTCATTCCATTAACCAAGACCAGTAATTCCACCCGCTTTTATAGGTAGAATGAACCCGAAAATGCAATAAACTTCAAAATACTTGTGAAGAAAGAGGAGGGCGTCAAAAAGGGACACTGCCAGCATAAATACATTCACCTCTTCAGGCCTAAGCAGCAGTGAACAGTTAAATAAATAGCTTTAAAAAGAAGATTTCAAGAGCAAAAAAAGGGAAAAAATCACCACGTGGCACTGCTGCTGCTGCTTCCAGCAAGGACAAGGAGATGAGAGAAGGGCTCAGTGACACTGGGACACGTGTCCCAAAACTGGCCCTTCATCTCACTGCTCAGGTCCCTGGGTTATCACTGGCCAAGAAGAAGGTTAATTCCAGGTAGCACAGGCAGGAATCGCTCCTCCTTCCAAGTGCCATTCCCAGGACAACGCTCTTCCTGGGCTCTCCACATCTGTATTTGCACACCTGGGATTTGGCACAGGGATATTAAGGGTGTGGTATAGTTTTACCTATAATCCTCCATAAAGAGCTCCATAGATCCCGTGATTGATTAAACGAGACACAAGCTCTAGACCAGAGCTTTAATTTGTCCCAACTGCAGCTCATTTCTGAACATCAAACATGGTTAATGGAAAGCACCTGAACCTACAGAATGCCCTTCCAAAACCACCACAATCCAGAGCAAATCCAGAATAAAGGAAGGATGAAGATTATCCCGACTAGATTTCTCAAAAAATGCCCAAACTTCAGCGCCCAGCTCTCACTGAGCTTGCTCAGATGTCGAATCGCAACTTCCTTGTGCTGCTCAGAGACATTAAATCCTAAAATTTTCATTGCAATTTTACCAGCTGCCTTGGGAACACTTAAACAGAGCCAAGTCCTAACCATCCCTGAGGAGAATGGCTCTCAAACCTCAGGTTTGGAGCTACAATCATCCTCTTTAAATTACTGCTATAAAATTCTATGTAGTGTTAGAGCAGGTCAGAAAAGGGGCATTTGAAGGGTTAGCCAAAGATAAATCAGGTGCACATTAGAAATGACAGCATTATTAACGAAGAAAAAAATAAAACAACTACTAGCAGCTCCTTGAACATCATTCAGACTCTATTATTATTATTATTCGGAGGTTTTTCTGCATATTAAGGTTTAACATTAAAAAACAGAAGACTAAAATCAAAACTTGCACGGTCATGCCAACCTTGGCCTTCTGGTTGACACAAGCCTTGCAGACAAGTGCACCCATCTCTCCTCCTGCCATCCAAAGCCTGGCGATAATCACAATTAATTTAAATAGCCCCTTGCTGAGACGTGTCAGCCTGCTGAGGCCAGCGCTGCCATGGATCTAATCCACTGTTTTCACTGCATTTTCCCCAATTAAGTCTTCCTCAATAAAAGGGGAAAATAAAAAAGAAGAAAAAGAAACCCAACGCTTGACTATCTCTCACTTTGCAAGCGCACTGCGCTCTCACATTGACTTCTGGATCGTGACACTTGCAGTCAATGGAACGGATTCCTTCTAGGAGGTAACTCCAGGCAGACGGCCAGGGCTTGGGTTTCGCCCATTCCCACCATTTTGGACACCTGGGAAAACGCTGCCGGGAGCAGAGCAGCAGCCCTGCAGGGGCTCGCTCAGCACCGTGACTACCGGCCCTTATTGTTCTTCATCTAATTTTGCCTTTTGCCCAAGAAGTTGCAGCCAGGAACACTGCTCAAAGCCACGGGTTAACGGGAAGGCTTAGCCCAAATCCAGAACAAGCTCCCGATGGAAGAGAGTGCTGGGAAGATAATGGGAACGAGCAGGGGAGCTTGTTGCACCCGCTCATGGTACCTGCTCATGGTGCCCCCATCCATCCCTGACCTAGCCCAAGCTCCAGGCTCTCCAAGAGGAGATAAATCCTCCACCAGACCAACGCCAGATTCCCTTCTCATTAGGGCGAATGCTTTTCCAAACTGTGGGAGAACATGCTCTAACTTCTCTGCATTAATACCTACCCAGGAGAAGGACAAAATGCATTCGACTTAGCTCTGGCAACACATCGAGGTTTTCTGATGATGACCAGTTTGGTAATGTTTGCTCAACCTCCATGTCTTTCCTGCCCTGACCTTTCCGTCGGGTTGTGCGAAGTTAAATATCCGAGGAGTGTTTCCCAACCTGGAGCAGCAGCTCTTCAGAGGGACGTTCTGTCTTTCCAGAGCTTCTCAAGAGGACACAGATACAACCAGGTAACTTCCAAACGCTCCAGGAGGGACGAGGAAAAGGGGATTCAGTCCCCGCAAGGGACATCAGGTCTAGGAATAGTTCCTAAAATATGTGGCAAGGAGGAGAAGAGCTCAGCACTTGCCAGTCATCCAACTTGGCTTTTTCCTAGGAAATTCACTGCCTGCAAAAAGTATTTTTGTTTGTTTCCTTTAGATTAAGGCTGGGACAAAAGTCAGTCACGAGAGCTGCGGAGAAACAATTTGCTTAGGGAAAGGGTTTCCCAGTTTCTGCAAGCCCAGCGTTCCCATTCCACCCACTTACATTCCTGGATCAAGAGAAAATAAGATCACATCCGCAGGCCAGTCGGCGGTTACACAGGTCGACATCAAGTCAACATGGCAAAACGCTGAAGGAAAATTACACAGAAAACTCTCGTTTGAAAAAGTTATGCACTCGTTGCTGCACCACCATTTACATCAGGCCTCGTTAAGGAGTATTTTATCCCTTAAAATCATTTGCATAATTGCCGCAATCAAAGGCACTACTTTACAGTAATAACTTTAATGGCAGATTTTTCCTTAAACATTCTTTTTAAAAGGTACCTCCCAAGCTGGGTGCAGAAATAAAGGAAGGTGGCACTCGGGAAGCGCCTGGCGTGAGCAGGGACCTTGTTTCCTTTGGTTTGTGCTTGGCTTGGGGAGGACCATCCCACGGGAAGCAGGAAAACACAACTAAGTGGGAATAAAGCACCACGGAAGCCGAAACTTTGCCGTTTGCAGCCAGCCCCGGCGGGTACCCTGGCAGCCACCTTGCTTTTTCCAAGCCATTTTGATATTCACTTTCTGTGATCTTATTATGGGGGACTCTGGCTTCTCGCCAGCTCTTGCAGATTAGAGTCCACGTCTCACTCTTCACCTTCCCGTCCCCGTTTGCAGGTCGGCAGCAGCAGCTCTGAGGCCTGACAAGAGCACGGGGCGCCCGCAGCGGCTCCCCGGCCCGGGGACGTATCGTTAACAAGTTGACAGCCGTTTCAGCAGGTTGGCAACAACGGGAGCCACCGGCGCGACATCAAACGCAGCCTGCGAGTTCTGTATTATTTCATGCTCCTAGCTCAGAAGTTGCTGAAATCTCCGAGCAGGCAAGGGATTGCACTGAAGGAAAGCAGCATGAGAAGCCCCTTCTCCAAAGGGCTTCTGGTTGAAGGGAGGACGCTCCAACAGCAGTGAAGGAAAGCAGCATGAGAAGCCCCTTCAAAGAGCTTCTGGTTGAAGGGAGGATGCTCCAGCAGCAGTGCAGAAGCCGGCTGGAATTTCACCCTCCCGCTCTCATGGAGAGCCTCGGATCTGGGTCCTCCATGAGGACATCTCCATGTCCACCCTCAGTGTCCTCTGGCAACACGGCTGCATCCCTGATGCCACAACGTCCTCCCCGGAGCTCAGCTGGGAGCATCTTGAGTTTGCCCAAGTGGGTCCAAGCCTGGTGCCCAGGGAAGCAATCCCGGTTGGATTTTAGGGGACACTTCCACCCAACATCAGTTCTCAACCAAGTTGGGCTGGATAAGGGCACCCTGCCCCTTAATGCAGCTCTAATTACATTAAAACAAAAAGCTTTCGTGAACACGGGGAGAGGCCGGGGAGAGAATGAGACAAGCCATAAATTAACCCGGAGGATATGAATACCATGCAGGCTGCAGTGCTAGGGTTAACGCGGGTCTGGAAGCAGTTTAGTGCAAACCTGGCGTGGCCAGGGGCCAGCTCCGAGTTTAGTTGCTTTGGGCTAATCGTTTCCTTCAGGCAGGCTACTCTAGCACACTAATAGGTTTTAATAAAAACTTCCAATTGGGCCAGTAAACCCCTCATTAAGCTGTTTTTAAAGCATGAATTTAAGAGCGGCGAGGGTAGAAGGTCACGAGGAGTATTTAATTCACAACGGCTGGCAAAAGGTGCTGTTGTGATTGAAAACACCAGAGTTCAAGTGTCCAGGGCCACATAAACATCCGACTCTGTCACTAGACCTGGTTAAGTGACAGCTTGAAAAATAGATTTAATAAGACAGAGAGAAAAGTTTCCCACTCTTACACGAGAAATAGGAACACCAGATCACAATATTAGCCAGGGAAAGGAATGACCGTAATCCAGTCCCTCCCATCCCGGGCCAGGGGAGGAGGAATATTGGGTATGGCCATATGGGAGTTCCAGCCCCGCGGCGATTCCCAGGGCTTTGCTGGGACCCTCGTGCTGTTCATGGGACACAAAGTCCTTTGGACAGCGCGGCCAAGCCAGCACCTGTGTCCTGCTCCCGTGTCCCCATGTCCTGCTGCCTTGTCCCCGTGTCCTCACTCACCCAAACCCCATGCACAGTCAAAGGAGCAAATGCCACCCTGGGCTAACTGAATCCCTCTGTGATTGCATGGAAAAACACAAACCTTCCTCCAGGGACCTCTTCCTGGGACACTCAGGGAACCTCAGGGTGCACCAAGAGCAACAAACTTCTCCATTCAGGGCTCAGTTCAACCTTGCCATCCCATCTCTTACCGTACTGAGGTTACTACCGATCTCTAACTCCACTGCTGAAGTCTGACCTTCCTCTCTTCTGCTCAGCCCCTTTTTCTGCCGTGACCACAGCAATTCTCTCGCACCTAGTGCAACAAACGGGAAAGCTTCACCCCTTCCTCCGCAGCCCACGCGCACAAAGGAAAAACATCTCCATCTCGAGCAGCACAAGCCAGAACCCCAGCTGTGCACTCTACCATTTCATTTTCTGTCAAGGCACATCTAAAATTCAAGATCCCTGAAGACCTTTTAAAAGAAAATCCTCCCTGGAACAATTTGCATTGAAGTAAAGAGTGAGGATTTAACAAGTAATGGAGAATTATGTACATTTGGCTCTCAACTTTTTATTCTACTTCTAATCAAAACACGGTTCAGCTTAACTTCTGGGATAATAGATGCAGCACAAAATTTGGGGCATGCCTAGGTATGAACTAATTTATTTGCAATTTCCATGTTTATGAATAATGGAAAAGTTACAAGTTTTACTCTATATTTGGTGAACTTCTAATTGTCATCTTGCCCTACAGAAATTAACGACAAGGTTAAAATTTGGTTTAAAAACAAAATTATCACTCTTCCTTTTAAAATGCATCACTCTTAAAATAAACTTCCAATTCTGTCCATGCAGGTTGGCCTATATATCAGGCCAGGTTGACTTCAGAATATCTGGTGCTGCTTAGCACAGTAAAAAGGCTGAATAGAAGAAAGAGGGTGGGTAAGAGAGACTGTCAAAGGGCATCATCTTTGTCAAAGCCTCTGTTATAACAGGGGTAACCTGAAAATATTCGAAGGAGGTCACTACATTAACTTGGGAAATCAGGCCTCAAATGAAAAAAAGCTCCTTGTGGGGGTAACTCTAACAGAAACAAGTGGGATGCCCAGGAACTCCTGCTCTGGAAAAGAAAAGTCTTGCTCAGAAAAGTGAGAAACAACCAAGCTGTCCTCACCACAAGGGATCCATGAATCTCTTGAGTAGTTTTAGGGTCATTCTTTTGAATGAAGAAGATGCAGAAAAGATGGCCTTAAAATTATGAGGGACAAAATAACGAGGTGACCTTGGTGGTTCTTGCCAGGCTCTGTATCACAGCAGGGAGCTCCAGAGGGTCACCAGGTCCTAGAGCACTCAGCCTGGTCCTTCAGCACCCCAAGCTCACCAAAATGCTACATCTAAGGCCCAATTTATATCTGAATAACAACAAATAAAACCGAGACATTATTACAACCCAGCTGATTGCAGAGCAGCTCTAATTTGCAGGCCCTGCACTGCAGGGCACCTCCTCACCTGCTCCAGATAAGCAATATTTTGTGTTTTGCAAGGTGAGAGCTGCCGCGTGGCTGTTTCTCAGCTCGTTCCCCCAAGCGAGGGGTGTTTCTAATAACCATTACCTGACAGCAGCGAGAGCAAAGAGCAGAACCTGTGGCAACACCAGTTGATCCCATTTGGCCTAACAGCTTGTTGTTACTTCCAGGCTCTGGAGTTCTTTAAAATTCATGGGGACAGCCTGCAGTTTTAATAGAGGCTCCCAAAATCCATCCTAAGATGTATCAAAAAAAGCACACTTCCTGGAGGGGAATAGGAAACAGTCAGCATTTACAAAGATCTCCCCGGGACCTTTTTTTAAGATCCTTCTTTGAAGTAGATGCTACCAAAGACCAAGGCTTCCCGAGCTCAGCAATATTTAATGTACTTCCACGGCAATGGATGACAATGTTGTTGTTTCAGCTATATTATAACAAAAATATTGTGGTTTTCCTGTATTCTAACAAAAGTAGCTGAAGATTTACATCTCCTTCATCTTATTCCGAAATAGCGCTTCAGCCAAAAACAAGGAAGGGAGAGACCCTACTGCGAACAAAGGACTTTACTAACCCTCTTAGGGTGGCTACCCAGTCAGGACGGGAGGAAAGGGGAAAAGAAAAAGACAATTGGGAAAAGCACTTTTCCTTACAAGCCTCGATGAAAGCAGAAAACCAACCCAGGAGATGAATGTCTGCAGTTACAGCTAGGGCGGCTGTCCCCACAAGGCCAACAAAAGCACGTATTCACACTGCAAGGTCCAGCTGGTTGGAATAAAGATCCCCATCAGACCTGGAAGCAGTATGGAAAATACACAGGAGGAAAAGCAAGCCTGCATCCTCCTCCGCTTCTCCATCTGGGCCAGCATCTCCGCAGCGATGCCCAACGCTCCGCAGGGGGAAGGCCATTCACAACCGATTCGGATGATGAATCGGTAAATGAGGAGGGTGCGATGCCTTGCAGGAGGGGAGGAATATTCAGTTATCAGTGTTGCAGGTGGCAATAATGCACAAACTGCTTTAACTTTTTAATGCCTTACACTAGGCTACACGAATTTTTGTTTGCAGCTCAGGAATATGGCTCCATCCCTCACGTTTGCAGTGAGGGAGCCCTCCTCACCATGCCCTTCAGCACAGCGAGCACCAGCTTGGGAGGCTGATTACATCGCGCTCCAAAACAGACCGATTTAGGACATTGTGCCATGCCAGCACTTCCCAGAAAGTCAAATATATACTAGTAGTTTTCCTAATATTTTTGCTAAGAGGAACAAGTTTTCTACTGGGACTTCTAAGTTTCCATTTGGACATCTGACTGTGGGCAGGAATACTTAGCGCTGGAACAAAAACAAATGTGTGCAAAGCAGTGTAACAAATATTAATCAATCTCCCAGACCTCGGAGGGAATAATACCTGAACCGCACGCCAGCGGGAAAACAAGTGAAATGAATATGAGGTTCTTGATGCTAATACAAATCGCTAGTGGAAATAGAATTAGAATTTGGGACCTACCGATTCCCCTCTCACAGGAATTGTCTTTTAGACCTTGCTTAACTTAATAATCCCACACTTATTTAACTATTCATTCCCAATGTCTTCCCTCACCCTCAAACGATGCTGGTGGTGGCGGCTACACAACCTTCCCCCAAGTCTCCTTTGGGCTCAGTTTACACGTTTCATACCAGCTTTCCTTAAGGACATGCAGATGGAAAGAAATTCAGTGAAAGGTGGAGAACAGAGACAACTGCAGCTCAAATATTTGAGAGAGAAAGAAAGAGAAAGCTAGAGTAATGTAAAAACTACATACCCACAAATGCACCAATAAATTACTACTGCAGATTTTCGCTTTTATATTCACTTACCAAAGGAATACCTGCAAAACAAAATGAAGAAAAAGCAAAGTTGTTAAAATTCCAGTTGACTGGTCTCTTGGACATATGACTCATAATTTTATTTCAAACCTCTGTATTTCCAAACACAGCTCTCAGAGTAAAAGTGTTACCTAAACCATTTAGCTATAAAAATGTAATTCAAAAGTGCTAATGGCAAATTGCACTTTTTGCCATTAGCAAGGAAGGGTAAGATGTGCAAACCTACCCCTTTTGGGGTGAACTAAAGCATTTTAGCACCAATAAAGATACTAATGCAGCATACGCAAAAGAAACAGCAGAGACAACAAGGGAACTGGTCCAGGCTCCTGCCACAGGGGAAGGCATTTCCCAATATCTGCTTTCCCCAGGNGTAAGATGTGCAAACCTACCCCTTTTGGGGTGAACTAAAGCATTTTAGCACCAATAAAGATACTAAAGCAGCATACGCAAAAGAAACAGCACAGAGACAACAAGGGAACCGGTCCAGGCTCAGCCACAGGGGAAGGCATTTCCCAACATCTGCCTTCCCCAGGAATATTAGATTTTCTGGGAAACTCTGGCTTCCTTTTTCACCACCTAAAACCCACCACGAGGTGCAAGTCGTCCAGGCAGCCACGTTATGGGCAGTTCTCCCACCCGGGCGCACTGACGCTGTTTGTGATGCTCAACAAGGCTCCACTACAAGATCATTTATTTATCGTTCCCAAAACCCTATGCGTTTCCCAGAGGGAATGCGAGCAACCTATTCCGGAGTTGTTAAAGGCCTTGGGACTTAACACGTGTTCTTGCTTGGATGAAGCCCGTGCTGGGACGCAGGACGTCACTTCTCCCTGCAGCTGAGCTACACCTCATTTTCCCACCCTCTGTTTAATATGGAAAAGGCCACTTATTTAGCACTACTTCAGGTTGCTAGTTGAGGACCACATACTTGATTCCAACCAGGTTTCGGTGTCCAAGGGGACCCTGTTTCACATGCACCTTTCCCAAGGTTTGCCTTTCCCAAGGAATGGTTTCCACTGGAGCTTCCTTCAGCCTTAGCTACTACAATGGGATTTCATGCAAGATTTCCAGCTCCTATTACAAGCAAACCCTGTAACTTAGCAAGGTTTAATACACTTTTCTTTTTCAACACCTTGCAGAAATACCCAGCTTATTTCACACTTCCCAGGTCCACCTACTTTCCTAAGAAAGTTGGTGTTCCCTGGAAATCTGCTTTGATACCCTCTGCTGCAGTGCAAAACTGATGCTCCACTGGCACAGGTGTGATTAATTTTTACTTGTTTCATAGCCCAGCAAGAATCAGGGCTTTATTATCCTCATTACACTAAAAAAAAGCCAAACAACAAGATCCTCCCGCAAAAGAAGCAACAAAAACTTCCTCAAGGTGCTCAAAGTCTCTCTCTCTCATTGCAAACCTCCTATTGAGGTGTGCAAGCTCTCACAGGTATAAAAGTTATCAAACCCAATATTTTACTGCACATTTAACAATTTCATACAAGGCTCTTGACGCAGAGAGAGCAATAACTTTAAAACGCACAATAAGTTTTAACATTCTTCATAAAAGTGGCTCTTTATAAAGATATCTGTCATTAAGGGCAACCTAACTTCGCTGCTCTCCACCACAGTTGTGGTGCAGTTAAACATAAACTCGCACGAATTATTGTTATTTCTTGGCAGAAGTAAAGAACCCCCTGAGGCTCATTTAAAACACACACACACAGACACACACAAAATGAGGAATTAATAAAATATTGTATTCTTCTGAACCACATGAAGTTTTCTGACGTGTGTCTGTTGCTGATTACATCAATCCAGGCTCCATAACTTGTCATGTGATGACAGGCAAACACTTGTGAATTTATTTCTCTGAAGAAGCTTGCGATACAAATGCCAAGGAAACCAAAGCAAATGGCCGGGCCCAAATACATAAAAGCAGCAGGGCTTCTTGCAGAGATTTCTTTTATAGGTACAAGGGGGCAGGTACCTAATTCCCCTGGACTCCAGAGGGGAGTTTGGAGCCTAATCACCACTTCAGTTTGTCAAAGTCCTAGCTTACACATAGTAAACAGAAGCATCTATTAAAAAAATAAATGTAATTTTCTTTCTACTGCCTGTCTTGGAGTTTGTTTGAAACATTCCCGAAAGATAATGACAAGTAAAAACATGGATTTCATTTTGTGGTTCGTTCTTTTTTTTTGGCAAATTGCAACAGAGCAGCTTTTGATCTGCGCATTGTCCAAAGTGGGAATTGTACAAACTCGAAGCGCATTCTGCTCAGCTTTGGGAAATTAAACACAAATCATGTGATGTCATTTCTGTTCTCTGGTTGGAGAAACAGCGTAATTAGCCATGGCTTGTCATTAAAGACAAAATTTTGTATCACACTTAGAAATACTACAAAGATCAGCTGGAAATCATAAACATCATCAAATATTTGGGTTAAATTGTTTTCATCACATTGTCGCGCCGATTAATTGCAGTTCTACCATAGTTGCGGAAAGCAAAAATTAAAAGCGGTGGCAAAACACAGTTTAGGCTGTGCTGAACTGCATTGCTTCCGATGGAAGCATTTCCCAGACGGGCGAGCAGGGATGCAGCAG
>VWPW01006249.1:121939-158389 GCA_013389825.1 Crypturellus undulatus | reverse complement strand
GGTGGCAGCAGTGAGCATTCCTGCCGCACTGCGCATGCGCCCCCCCCCGGTGCATTAATGATTTTCTGACACGCGGTGGCAGCAGTGCTAGCTATCGAGCGCTGTGCGCATGCTCACCCTCCCCCTTAGCGTTGCATGAGTGATTTTCTGAGTCGCTGTGGTTGCAGCGACCGTTTCGGAGTGCTGTGTGCGTGGGAACCTCCCCCGCCGCACCCGCCTACCGTTGCAGTACCGCTTTTCTGACACGCGGTGGCAACAGTGAGCGTTAGTGAGCGCTGTGCGCATGCGCACTACCGCCCTTACCGTTGCACTACCCGCAGCCACGAGGGCTCCTGAGCACTCTGCGCATGCGCGCCCGCCTTTACCTTTGCATTATCGATTTTCCGACACGTTGTGGCATCAGTGAACGTTACCGAGCGCTCTGCGCATGCGTACCCCCCCCCCATTCCGCTGCATTATGGATTGTATGGCACGCCGTGGTAGCAGTGAGCGTCATCGAGCACTATGCGCATGCGCGCCGCCTTTACAATTAAGTACCAATTTTCAGACACGCGGTGGTAGCAGGGAGCGTTACGGAGTGCTCTGCACATGCGCGCCCCCTCACCATTGCAGTACCAGTGCTTTGACACGTGGCGGCAGCACTAAGCGTTATGGAGCGCAGTGTGTGTGCGCACCCCGCCTTCCTGTTGCAGGAACGATTTTCCGATACGCGATGGCATCGAGAGCGCCCGAGCGCTCTGCGCATGCGCGCCACCCTGACCATTGCAGTACTGATTCTTAGTAGGGGGAAAGAGATTTAGGAGCAGGAGACAAAGGCTTTAATTAGGGGAATATAAAGAGATTCTTTAACTGGCATGGAAGAGAATTATTGAGAAAATAGGAATAAAATTCTTAGAGAGAAAGGAAGAGATTCCTTAGCGAGAGACCCAGAGAATTATGAGGGAAGTTGGAAGAGAATTTTTAGTAGGAGGAGAACAGAAAGACAGGGAATTATTAGTGGCGTATGAAGTGAATTATAATCTGGCGTGCAAAACATTTATTGGGAGAAATTGAATGAAATTATTTGCGTGAACCAAAGAGATTAACGAGCGGTAGAGAAGGAGATTTATTAGTGGCAGAATATGAGCATTAGCAGCGGAATATAAAGAGAATTATTACCTGCAGGAGAAGAGAATTAGTTGCGGAAGGAGAATAAATTTATTGGTGGGAGAGGAAGAAGAAGAGAGATATTAGCAGGCAATCCAGAGAAGTATGAGTGAAATTGGAAGAGAATTTTTAGCAGTAGAAGAATAGAGGTATTAGCTGGAGAAAAAGGCAATAATTAGGGGAATAAAGAAAGAACTATGAGCAGGAGTGAACTATAGTCACTCAAGCGCCACCTGAATGTAAATAAAAGTATAAAAGGTGAATTAAGGATGAGAAGGGGCAGGCGGGAGAAGATTCCATCATAAATTCTGGGTCAGGTGAGGGGCTGATCACCCTTTCCTCCCCTTGGGTTGGAATGCTGCCCGAGGAGACTCGAGACTGTGCGCCCTCTCCCATCTTCCGCGGTGAGTTCTTACATTCTAGCTCCTATGTGAACACTGGTTTCAGTGGCACTCATTTTTCTTTCCTATAGGGGTAGTCTCTGAATGAAATGCTTGATTTTATTAGCTGCCCTGTAGATAAGGGCCTTCAGGAGTTCATATGAAAATAACAAGTTTTTACTATGCACATCCGCTTTCCATTTCACCCACAGTAGGCTCAAGCAAGAAGAAAAAGCACAAGAGGAAGAAAGTAACTTCAAGGTGGCAGAGGGAGTTCTGCTAGTAGAGCAGGCAGTGTTCATTCTAGGTAAATAAAAGGAGAACATGTCTGATTCTCTATCTCTGAGACCAGGAGCATACAACTATGTAGACCATACTGTCAGTGAACTTCATGATCAAATCAGAGAGGATCTTGCAAATAAGAAAAGCACTAAATGAAAGCACACAAACAATTCTGAAATGCCAGCCAGAGCCCATGATGCTTAAACAGGCAGGTCTGCAGGTCTCACTTCTCTGACCAACCCACCTGTTCCACTGAAAACATGGAGTTTCTAACTCCAGTCCTGTTCAATTTATTCATCAACGACCTGGATGAAGGCACAGAGTGCTCTCTCAGCAAGTTTACAGATGATACGAAGCTGGGAGGAGTAGCAGATACTCCAAAGGGCTGCGCTGCCATCCAAAGGGACCTGGACAGACTAGACAACTGGGCGGTCAAAAACCTCATGAAATTCAACAAGGCCAAGTGCACGGTCCTGCACCTGCGGAGAAATAACCCCAGACACCAGTACAGGCTGGGGACCGACCTGCTGGAGAGCAGCTCTGCAGAGAAGGACCTGGGCGTCATGGTGGATGACAAGTTGACCATGAGGCAGCAGTGTGCCCTCGTGGCCAAGAAGGCCAATGGCATCCTGGGGTGCATTAAGAGGAGCATCTCCAGCAGGTCAAGGGAGGTGATCTTACCCCTCTACTCAGCTCTGGTGAGGCCACATCTGGAGTACTGTGTCCAGTTCTGGGCCCCACAGTACCGGAGGGATGTGGAGCTGCTGGAGAGAGTCCAGCGCAGGGCCACGAGGATGATCAGGGGCCTGGAACATCTGCCCTATGAGGAGAGGCTGAGGGAGCTGGGCTTGTTCAGCCTGGAGAAGAGAAGGCTGAGAGGGGACCTCATCAGTGTCTCTAAGTGCCTCAAGGGAGGCAATGAGGAGGATGGGGATGGCCTCTTTTCACTGGTGGTCACTGACAGAACCAGAGGAAATGGCCACAAATTGAAGCATAAAAAGTTCCAAGGGAACTTAAGGAAGAACTTTTTGACAGTGAGGGTGACAGAGCCCTGAAACAGGCTGCCCAGAGAGGTTGTGGAGTCTCCTTCTCTGGAGGTCTTCAAGACCCGCTTGGATGCAGTCCTGTGCCACATGCTCTAGGTGGCCCTGCGTGTGCAGGGGGGTTGGACTAGAAGACCTGTAGAGGTCCCTTCCAACCTTAGGCATTCTATGATTCTATGATTCATCTCAACAATAAAAAAAGCTCATCCTCACCAAGAAGCAGTAGGGGCAGCTCCAGAAGCAGGCCCCAAGAATCCCATAAGCACAAGAGACATCCTCCTCTGCCCGCCCTGCTCAGATATCCTGCTTTGAAACAAGCCGCTTCCAGCACAGGCACAGCAAGGTCGTGACTGCAGGGCCACCATGTCTACAACGGAGGGCAGCAGTGCGCTCGCTTGGCAGAGCTGCGCCTGAGGCACGCCGGGCAGAAAGGCGCATACGCGAACCCTTCCCTGGTGGGGTATTGGCGACTGATCACTGCGCCGAAGCAGCGGCTGCCACGGCCATGCCGGGGCAGGGCCATTTATTCCTTTAAAAGCTTCCTCGAATACCACGGGACCGTCTTTGCGTCCGAGCAGGGAGCACCCTTCTTCAAACCCTGCTGGCGCTTCGAAAGGCACCGCAAGGTCTCCGTGAACCCCGGGATGGGAATACTACAACTCCCGGTATGCCCTGCAGACGACAACATGGCCGCCCGGAAACCCCGTGACGAAAAACTACAGCTTCCGGCATGCCCTGCAGACGACAACGTGGCCACCCGGAAACCCCGTGACGAAAGACTACAGCTCCCGACATGCCCTGCAGACAGCAACATGGCTGTCCGGAAGCTTCGGGACGAAAAACTACAGCTCCCGGCATGCCTTGCAGACGACAACATGGCCACCCGGAAACTCCGTGACGAAAGACTACAGCTCCCGACATGCCCTGCAGACAGCAATATGGCTGCCCGGAAGCCCCGGGACGAAAAACTACAGCTCCCGGCATGCCTTGCAGACGACAACATGGCCACCCCGAAACCCCGTGACGAAAGACTACAGCTCCCGACATGCCCTGCAGACAACAACATGGCTGTCCGGAAGCTTCGGTACGAAAAACTACAGCTCCCGGCATGCCTTGCGGACGACAACATGCCCACCCGGCAGTGCAGTATTGGAAGAGTCCCACTGCCGGCAGACCGGGGCAACAGCGCTCCGTGACGCCTTCCCATAGGGCGGGGCTGCGCGGCTCCCCCCGGCGCCCCGAAGGCGCCGCAGAGGCCCAGGGGACCCCGTGGCCCCGGCCTGGCGCTGTCCGACACGGCTGCGAGCGGCCGTCCTCCCCCTGCGCGCCCTGCGCCCGCCTCACGCTCCTTCCCGCCTCCCTCCAGGCACCGCTGGAGCTTAGGTGCGCACGCGTGCGCAGTGGCTGCGTTGCTGGATGCTCTCCAGCAGAGGCAGCCGTGAGCGGCCGGTGCGCGGCGCGCATGTGCGCGGGGCCGCCGCGGGCGGGAGCAGTGCCGGCTGCTGCCGCTGTCGCCGTCCGGTCGCGGCTCTTCGCGGGGTGGCCCCAGTCCGGCCCTTCCGTCCTGGGGGTCCTTATACCTGCCCGACCACTGCTCTTTGCCCCCAGGAGCAGATATCTTGGGGGAGGAGATGGCGGGAGGGACCCTCTGAGCGCAGCAGTTTTGACTGTGGGTGCACTGGGGCACCGCTGGTGGATATGCAGCATGAGCAGGGCTTGTGTGCCTGTATCTTCCAACCATGAACTTAAAGTTTGCTATATGTGCTATACTGTCAACCTTAAATCCTGTCCAGTCCGGGAGTTTTAAGTCAAAGATGCTTTTCTCTTGCACCTCTTTTTATGTAGTTCTAGTTACCATAGAATACTACCATGTAAGGTAGCATTTTATTGTGCCATGTAATGTGCCATGCCCCACACCCTCAGGTGTGCTCAGGTAGGAGCTGTGCTCCCAAAGACCTCACACAAAGAACTTTCTCAAGACCTGTGTGCCTCCCTGTTTGTCCATCTGCCTCCCTAAGAGCTGCAATGCTCACATGCCTGCTTTTGGTAGGAATCTCGGCCCTAAGCGTGAGATTAAAAAAAAGTTGGCAAGTCAATGCGTTTTCTTGGCAGACTCTGTGCAGTCCTGGCACACAGTATTGCCAGATCCCTACATTCCCCCCACCCCTGCTTTTGGATGGGCAGAAGAAATCCAGGTACCTGCTGTCACCCCTGTCCTGATAGCTCCTTAAAGGTGACAGTAAAATAATCCAAAGGGGCAACTGCCACTGGGCTTTGCCTAGTTGATTTTATTCACTAGCACAAGATCTTTGTGGTAACAACATCCACTGGTGCAGTTGCTATGGAGGATTGGTTTAGTGAATTTAGTAAGTAACCATTACCAATTAGTACAATGAAATGAAGTGCAGTACACTGCTTGTCCCAGTAAAACACTATAGGGTTTTGTCCCCTCAGAGTGCACAGGAGTTCTGAACCTTGCAAGGAGTTGATAAATGCTGGTGTGTTTCTTCCTGAATGTGCAGGGGACTCCCAACCTTAAAGAGTTAGCTTATCCCTGTGTGCCTGGTAAGCGGAGGGGAGGGATGGTCACGGTCCAGCCGGAGGAGCTGTTCTGGTGCCCTTCCCCATCCCTGCTCGGATCCTCAGTGCTGGACTCCGTCCTTTATACTGTTACAGAATGAAGACATGACCGTGCTGTGGTCATCCTTATAAGATGCTTCCTCCAGAATCTTCACGCATCTGAAGGAATCTGTGAGATTATCTGCTCGTTGCACTGTCAGGTGAGTTTTGATTCTTTAGTGACTTTTGCACAGATATCAGTTCTTTAGCAGGTTTAGTATTGTTTCCAAATTTTAGCGAAGCGATACTGCCCTTACTCCACAATGCTTCCTACCTCCCTTCCTTGCTGTTATGGGAAAGGACACGAAAGTTTCCACCTCGTGTCCTTGGCACATCAGCAGTCGCCTTGCAGTGTCAAACAACAGCATCAACCCCAGCAATGCTGCTGACCTCACTGTACTGCCAAGGCCAGAGTGCAAACTGGTCCTGACTCTTACTTGCCATGGGTCACAAGTGACACATGTCCAGCACAGGGCCCTGCAGGGTGCCTGGCCCTGCGCTCCGCGCTTTGCCCCTGCCTCGTGCTGACAGCGCAGCCGCTTCCCTGAGGACACAGATCTCTCTGAATGATGGTGTTTCTCTCACTGCTGGGGATTTCTGTTTACTTGCGTCTTGAACCCTGGAAGGAGCACAAACCTGCTTGCCGTTAGATAAACTTGGAGTATTTTGGGCACTTAACAGAATGAGAGGAAGCTTATCTGTTGCCTTAAAACACACACATCAGGTAAGACTCTTCTGTCACGGAGTATGTATTGTATGAGAGGGATGGAGATGTCTTCATTGAGGCTGGCTGATCAAAAAATGGCAATGAATATCTCTTTCAGTGGTACTAGAAACTGAAAACATGGAGATTATAATAGGTGTTCTTCCTAAACTTTAAGAATCATAAGTTACTGCTTGAAATGCAGGAAACAGCAGTACAGTATTGTTCCCACAGGTCCAGAGTTATATTCCAGGTTGAGAAGGGTTAATGAAGTGTTCTGTGAATCTGGAAACTTTATAACACTGACATGTCTTTGGTGATTTCCACTAATCCAGCATTATACTGTGATAAGTGTCTGTTATCTAATGCAGACAATATATTTGTCTCTAAACTAGACAATGCAATGTGAACATTGATCCATGACTTCCTTACTTCAAGCATGTTTGCAAATAGAGAGTGAACAAATCTGTTGTTATCCAAAGGAGTAATTAAACAAATTGAATGTGTGTGCAATCAAGCTTTGATAAGGCATTGAAAAGAAAAAAATGTAGAATATGTGAGGGAGTGCTCAGACACACACACTGTGGGCTGCTGCATCCAGTTGTACTGTGTATGTTGTCCTGGGTGGTGGGCTAGCAGGGCAAAAAGCCTTTGAGGAGCCAGGGTCAATGGAAGATGTGACCCGCTCGCAGCTGTAATGATCCCATGATGATCCTACAACCATCCCTCTCCACATGTCAAATCTTGTCCTTTTGTAAGGTGCTTGTGTTTCTAAGCTAGTCCTTGCTTTTGGTCTTAGAGCCCTGAGTTGTCTGTGTTTTGTGATGCTGAGAGTGTTAATTTTCCACTGTCTCTTTTCTTTTTTTTTATATTATTTTTTGTATGTGTGTTTCTCTTCTCTGCCCAGTATCTTCTCCCTTCTTAGTTATGTTCAAAGCAATATTTTTCTCTGCTCTTGAGGCTGTGCTTCTCCTGTGAGCAGTAACTGACCATTATTGAGTTGTTTG
This sequence comes from Crypturellus undulatus, assembly GCA_013389825.1. Classification (NCBI taxonomy): domain Eukaryota; kingdom Metazoa; phylum Chordata; class Aves; order Tinamiformes; family Tinamidae; genus Crypturellus; species Crypturellus undulatus. The sequence continues at coordinate 151,209 of VWPW01006249.1, read as the reverse complement.
TAGCCTGGGGGCTTCTGCCTTCAACTTGTGCCCTTTTTTTTCTTTTTCTTTCTTTTTTTTTTTTTCAAGTTTTGCTTTTTCTTCAGGCTTAAAGTTTTGAATGAAACTTAGCCTCAGAAGTTGATATTTGACTTAGAATTTGCTTTTAAAACTCATTTTTTCAATGTAAGTTCTACCGTTTAACTTATAGTTATGCCATGAACATGGTGAATATATGATGAATGGATTACTTAATTTTTAAGATAGTTGATATAGGCATCAGAAAAGTAGGCAAAGTATTTAAAGCATTTTAATAACATGCTGCTCTAATGATTACAATAAACCTTAAGTAGAAATAACACTTTCTATTGTGCACTCTTTGAGAATGCTAATAATAAGTTTCTTTTAAGTAATGTACTTCTGGCTGATATGTTTTCAGTTTAATGTAGATAAGGTTGGTTAGTTGGTTCACTTTTTACCACCTCCTTAACAGAAGCTAACATAATGAATAGGGACTACAAATCTCAAAAGACTCTGACTAACTATTTCACATTCCTTTATTTAAGTTTTAATTTACTAGTCAATATATGTTTTTCATCTGGAGAAGTGATTTTTATTATTGCTTTAATGGATTCAGCAGTAGACATTTTCTGTATCTAGAATTCATGTTTGATACTTGAGAGAACTTACTTCTCTTCCACTGCTTGCTGGCATCAGAAATTTTGCTTGTGGGCGTCGCAGCTCGCTCTGGCTGTTGTCAGGAAAGCAGACATTCCCTGCTGGCAAGCCTGCTGCTTTACTGTTTCTGCTTCCCAAACTCTACACTTTCTTCTTCAAGCATCTCTAGGCAGGTGATTTCTAGTGCTTCCGTCGTTTCTTCCTTGCGGTGGCCGTGCTGGTGCCAGGCAGGGAGGCCAAGCAGACCGGGATGCCTTGTTCAGCTCTCCCCAGTGCCCATACTGGGTTGCCGTTGAGCTGAGGCCAGGCTGAGCACGCTCAGATTTGGCATCCAGAACTGTCTCTCACCTTGAAGAGTGCACAGTGGCCATTGGAGAGGGCACAGCGCCTGACAGTCACTTCCTTATGATAGGAACTAGTGGGATTTCTAGATCTTAGGGACAGGAAAGTACAGGAGAAAAGTACATTTCTGAAAGATTTAGTTTGTTTGTGCATGGTTGATGCCTCTGCACGGATGCCTAGAGTGCTGGATATCTGCTTAACAAAGGCAAGAGCTTGCCAGCATAGAGAACACTTGTGTATGTAGCACTCTGCCGTGTTTATGGATATAAAGCACAGCTGTTCTGAGTTCTACCATTAGTAATGACAAATCCAATCACTTCAGTTGTCTTGTTTGCACTGTAAATTACTTAAATTGAATAATGCTTGTTAAATACAGCTTTAGTATGGCAAGAGTTCCTGGATATCTAATACTGAGATTGTGCCATTTTTCCCCTGACCCGGGGAGTTCTTGAGCACCCAGTTGGCTCATCCTTCATGGAGACAATCCTTAGGTGTGAACTGAGCTTTTCACTAGGGTCATTGAAAGATCCATGTGCCAGAGGCCTGGGAGTCCAGGCAAACTGCTCAGATTTATGGGAAAGAGAATCAGCCGTTAATTCAGAAATTAACTGTTTCTCGGAATTTACCCTGCTCAATAATGTTGTGTTTTTCTTTTTTTTTTCTCTTGATAATAGATACAGTCTGACAGGTGCAGAAATCCAAATTCATCTCCACTTGTAACTCTGAAAGGCAGCGATTGAGCGATTGGTGATGTTTCTAAAGTATGTCTGTCCTGTTTAAGGATTTGCCTGGAAGCAAAGGTAGCATACATATTTTACACTGAATAAGTTAACTGCTTAATTAATAACCATTTTTGTTAGCTTTAAAGTGGGTAATAAATGGCAAAATATTACGTCTGTGTGCATGTTCTATTAACAATTTGTTACAACAGATTTGCTGTTACAATAGTCTATGTGATTACTTTGAATCTTCTTGTTTCTCAGTCTCATCTCTTTTACCTTCAGTGGAATGCTGAAAACATATAAATAGAGCAGCAGAAACTGCTCAATTGCAGGCTCATAGCTGTGTTTGCAAGCTTTGCTTGAATGCCAAGGGATTAAGAACAACTTTTCTGTAATGTTGGCCAAAAATACAAATTTTATTAATGGGAATAGTTATGAGTAGCAAAGAAAAGCACTTGAGAAGGGTTGATCAAGCGCAGTCTTAGAGGGATGCACATCTGCAGGCATTGTGTGCTCTGCTGCTCACTCAGTCTGGTTTTTCATGGTGCTGGGCTTCCTGTGGTGGCTCTGGGAGTAGCTGACACGGGGTTTATTGAAGGCTTCCCACCAGCCCTTGTTGCCTTGTTTCGTTGCGTGTGCACCAGCGATCTTTTAATCATATATCCTAACATATTCAAGTATAAAAACTGCTGGTATTTCTGTCCTGAATAGTTTGTAGCATTGGGTGCTATGCCCTCATCCCCTGTATTATTTGAATAGTTCCATCACATTTCTGTTCCAATATGCATACATGTAGATGGGGATGAAGTTTCTTCTTAGTAACGAAAACATTTATTTCTTTTATCTTTTCTCAATAAAATGACTCTTCCATACTTTAATTGTTCTTATGTCTCACTGCTTAAACACCTTTGATATTTGCATTTGAAAACAGTACCCTGGAAGGACTTGCCAGTTTCACAGTAGTATGCCTTTCCCGTTCCCTTTAGACACGCTAAAGGGCAGTCATATTTGTTCGATTATTTGTAATCATCAGAGAGAATAATCATCATCCTGGATAGCCATCACCTAGAGTTTGATAAAGTCAACATTCCTTTTCTACTAGATATATGGCTTTGTATTTGAATAATCCAAAACTTATTTGAGCTCATCCAAGTCATTAAAATTCATTCTGTTTGGTGATTTGTCATGGAAAGCATGACTTAAATACCTAGGTATAAAAACTTCTTCAACAAAGAAGAATATTCGAAGTTAAAATACAAAATGAAAACCAGTGAATGGATTCTTAAAGTAGTAAAATATTTGTCTAAATAATTTGTCTAAATAATTCCAGCTTTTGTGGATTTAACATATTTTCAAATATATGGGCCTACATTTAAGATTTAGATTATAAAAATGTTGGCTGTAAGTTAAACTTTCATACTAGCTTTGAATTGAAAGCTTATTATCCGAGCACACCATTTTACACACATTTGATCATGGAAGGCAAGTAAACAGCTGTTTTTTTCCATATGACTACTTTTTTGTGACTTGAAAAATATACAAATGATTAGTGTTTGAAAGATTTTTCATTTTTAAAAACCTATAAGACATGGTTTATTTCTTTAAAAACAAAACAAAATAAAACCCTAGCAGGGGAACAGAAAGACTGAGAGAAGTCAATGTCATCAGCTATATTGCATACAGTAATCAAATATTTTAGGCTAATCATTCATATGACAAGAGCTTAGATGAAATTAGTTTCGATTGTAAATCACAATCCATTTTGACAGTTTTAAACAACATTAAACACTGTATGGAGGATGTATTTAAACCACATCTTTTCCAGTAGCTAGAAGATCACATGAATTGATTACCTATATGCTGGACAAGTTCAGAATGGTGTGGAGCAGTATTCCAAATTTTAGGCAAGAAGAGAACATTGATGATACTGTCATTGGCCTAGTGGCATCCTGATACCTGATAGTGCCTTGGTCAAGGGAATCAAGGAGATATTAGAACAAGGGTAAATGCTCATGCAGGTATTTTTTTAAGGTATATTTAAGATGCTGTTTACTTGAGTAGGCTCATATCCATTCACCTATAAAGGAAAATATAGCAAACTATGCCCAGATGTACTCAAAAAAAACCTCCTAAGTTTTGTCTGTAACATTTAAAATATTCCACAGAATAACAGAATGTTTGAGGTTGGAAGGGACCTCTAGAGATCATCTAGTTCAACCCCCCTAGTCAAGCAGGGACACTTAGAGCATGTGGCACAGGGTGGCATCCAGGCAGGTTTGGAAGATCTCCAGAGAAGGAGACTCCACAACTTCCATGGGCAGCCTGTTCCAGGGCTTTGGCACCCTCACAGTAAAGAAGTTCTTCCTCACATGGAGGTGGATCTTCCTGTGTTTCAACTTGTACCCATTACCCCTTGTCCTGTCATTGGCCACTACTGAGTCTAGCCCCATCCTCCCTACATTCACCTCTCGAGTACTTATACATACTGATCAGATCTCCTCTCCAGACTAAACAGGCCCAACTCGCTTAGTCTTTCCTCATACGATAGATGCTGCAGTTCCTTAATCATCTTTGTGGCTCTACACTGGACCCTCTCTAGAAGCTCAATGTCCCTCTTGTTCTGGGGAGCTCAGAATTGCACCCAATACTCCAGGTGTGGCCTCACCAGAGCTGAGCAGAGGGGGAGGATCCCCTCCCTCAATCTGAGCGTTTCTGATGCATACCAGGATCCTAAAGACCTTCTTTGCCATGAAGGCACATTGTTGACTCATGGTTAACTTGCTGTCAACCAGGAATTTCACTCTCATTTTCTTTGTAGGGGCTCAGTCATGCAAGGACTGAGTATTTCCAGGTTCCTGCAGGCGTCAGTGACCATGAGATTGCACAGCCCTGTACAGTGTCAAGCCTCTATTACTTATCCAAATTCTGTAGTTGATTATGTGCCTTCGTCAAACCAAAAATATTTTATGAAAGTTTTAAGTACGTTATCCTTCTGAAATATGTTAAGAGTACCACTATACTCCAACACAGCACTTGTCTATGCACTGCTTGGATGTCTTTCATCTGCACAGCATCTTTCCCCGTCACCTATTATTTCTGTTTTCTGTCATATGTTTGGCAAAGTTGCCAGGAATGGTAGTGTCATCATCAATAGAAAACATTCATTCAAGCAATAGAAAACATTCATTCAAGCATCAGAGTGCCTGTACCAGACAGTCAGTAGTGTTACATGCCACAAAGAGCTCCTATATGTATTTCTGCTACTCTGATTTTTTGTCTTTTATAATCTAAAAAAACACTTGTCCTCTCTCTGTGTTGCTGTACAGCCAGCTGATATCTTCCTGTAACTTCTTTACCTGCTGTTTGGCTTCTGGAGCCACTGTGTCCTTCAGATTACATTTTCGTAAGGGACAGGACAACAGTGAGTGGCTTTGCTGTTACCACTAGCACTTCAGTCGCTCTACAGACCTTTAAAGGCTTTGACTTACCAGTAGAGAAGATGAAAATGTATCATCTCCTGTATTTCTTTTTTGGTCGCTCTAGCATTTTAGAAAATACATTTGCTGCTGCATGAGTGGTTATTTGTGTTTTACACAATAAAGGCATTTTATGCACTACTAAAGTAATTCAGGTGTTTATGGCATACAATTATTGGTGTTGCAAATTCAACACAATCCTCTCATATAACTTAAAAAAGGAATAGCAAATTAACACATAGGTTTTTAAAACAATAAAAATTTCCCCTTGCGTATTGTGTTCTCTTGTTGAGAAGTTTTAAAAAGCAATCTTGTGTTACATTAAATGCTTGTATGGAACTGATTTGTAATGGATGGATGTTTAAAAACAAATTGTTTACTTTAGATGAGGGAAGCTGAAAAGCAGGTGTGGCTTTATCTAAGGTAATTAACCTTGCTTAAAAGAACTGAGTTTTGGGATGTGATTTGTAACTATCTGCTTTCACTGGTCATTGCTATTTCAAAATTATCAGTCTCCTTCTTCCTGCCTATATCCTCTTGCTGAATATCATCATCCTGATTTGCTAAAAACTGAGATTATGATTTCCTTTAGCTTTGAAGCTTTTCCAGTATTATTTTAATATCTACTTTCCCATATTTCTTGACATGAAGCTTTGATGACACAGATTGTATAAAGAGAGAATGAGTGCACTTTAGCCTTTAGGCTTGTCTAACTCGGCTTTTTGTAATGATACATTATGGTAAGTTGTAAATGATGCTTTCTCCAGAACATCCCAGTCTTTAACTCTTGTGGTAAGCACAAAACGAAAAGCATAGGAGTTCTTGAGCTGTTCAGTTTCTCTCACTTTTCTGTAGAGGCTTTGTTAGTGGGTCCCTGGCTTTGAAGAGCTTCTTCCATTGACAAGTCCAGTGTGGCTGCAGTCAGAATAGATGCCTGCTTCTTTCCCTTTAATATCCTTTGAAAAGATAAAAAATCTTTCAGCACAGATAGGAATGTATCTTTCTTATACTCCCCAACCCCCCGCCAAAAAAAACCACAAAGAAACAAACCAGAGTCTCTTGGGCAGGCTGTGAGCCAGCAGTACAAGCAGCTGCCAGGAAGGGATTGGGTTCTGGCTGATTGCTGGCTTTCTCCTGCTGTGATTTTGGCTTGTGCCAGCTTGCAGTGCCCCAGGCAGTGCTCGGACGTGGGCATGAGGGACATGGTATAGGCTGGGAATCGTTACCCAAGGCAGCGCAGCACCCACTGTCCTGCGCAGGAGTGGTTTTGTGTGCCATCATAAGAGTGAAACACACCCGGGAACGCATCCCAGCTCAGCCTGTGTCCCAGCTCAGGAGTGTGATCAGTGATTCTTTAGCTGCATAAACCACAAAAGACTCTTGTTTGCCACTTGTTCCTTTGCAATAATGACTTAATTCTGTGACAACACAACCCTCCCAATGTTGTTGATCAAGAGAGAAGCAGGCTGCTCGTTTCGTAGAGCAGGCAAATCCATGCCCCAGGAGCATCCTCCCTGCTTTGTTCCAGAGCCGAGTGGAGCACAGGGAGTCTCCTGGGTGGGACTGAGGGGTGTTTCCCACGGGAGCCTGCAGACACAGCTGCAAGGAATAGAGAAACTTGGAATTCTTCCTAGATTACTATCAAATCAATATTAATGGGATATAAAATCAAAAACCAAATTACCCGCTTCCCTTGAGCAAGTGGGAGGGGTGCATCGGGACTGTCAAGGAGACTGCATATGCTTCAAAACTTACTGCTGGAATCCATTTTTTTAGGTGAATAGTGCTTATACTGTGGATTTGCCATTTATTAGTCATTACAGACTGTGTTAAATTGCAGACTGTTTCAAAAGTGGATGTTTCAAAGTTAGTCTAATTTGATTTTTTTTAATATTGACTTAATTAAGAATATTCTTAAAACCATTTTAAGTAGTATAATCAATTTCACTATAGTGGTCTTACCACAATGTAATATCTTAAATAAATAAAAAGCATTGAATTACAGAAGATTATGTAAATTAATAAATTATGAAAATTAGAGATGCTCTGGTGGTTATTAATCTTACTCACAGATGTTATAAATGGACAAATCCTCTGAGCCAATTGATTTGGATTTGCCAGTCTGCTTTATTGTAAATAGCAAGCAAGCAGCGCTGGGCGGCCGGAGAGCCTCTGCTCCAACAACGGCGCGCACCTTATAGCCCGCGAAAGCACCTTTTATTCCTTTCTTATCTCCATTTCTCGAAAGTTCTTCCTTTTCTGCACATGTCCTTCCCGAAAGTTCCTCCTTTTCTGCACATGTCCTTCCTTGTTGCTAGGGGGTCTTCCAAGCCCTCTGGTGGTCTTTTTGGTTGAAGGCTCCTCTTCTTCCTCGGTGAACTTTTCACCTTTCTGTTAGCGAGCATGCGCCCTTCAAACTTCTTTGTTTCAACTAGTTCGCATAACCTTGAGCTCTCTATTACTACTTCAGAAGTTAGTTATGGCAACATTCTGTCTTCTGCTATCTCAGGGACTGCATTCTTGTATTGTAGCATCATGTCTTTTGCTACCTCACGGATTACATCCTTGCTCACTACACAGAAGTATTTTTAAAGACCTAGAAGAGTAATCAGGGTAGGCAATCTGGAAGATTCTACTCCCTTCCAAAGTAGTAGATGATATAATATCTTCTCTGGGCATTAAAGTGCAATTATAGAAGAGATTTTTCTATTGTACCTCTCTAATTAAGAGGAATACAGGCAAGCTACCAACTTACCTTTGGGTTTATTAGGTTTTCATTTCAGGCATGATGTTTGACTTGAGAAGTATTCTAAGAAGATTTTGATATACTATACAACGCAAATAGCAAGTTTGCTACTAAAGAGTAACTAAGAGGATGGTAGGATCGAGAATTTCAGAACTATCAAAAGATTTTTTGTAACATCTGAGTCTTTAGAGTATACAAGCAAAAAGAGAAATGAAAACTGCACTTTTCCATTTAATTCTCTCCAGCATGAACTAGGCCATGAATATTTGAAACAAAATAATATAGAATAATTATATGTAGATTATATCAAAGTAAAATTCAGATAATCCATATAAAAATATGCATCTGCAGAAAAGGCTCAGTCTTTCCTTGGTATCCCAAACAGTGCTTATATGCAGCAACTTTTGAGTTTAAGTTATCCACTCAGGTGCCTAATAAATGTGAAACTTTGCGTAGCTGATGAGGTATTTGCTAATACACTACACTGGCATAGCCATTCTGGAATTGCATTGTATAGAGGTCAGCTGTACAAGTGCTAAAATAATGAATATGTTTCTAATATATGCTATTAGCAGAATTCCTTATAGAACTTTTACACTGTATTGCAAAATTATAAAGGAGAAATTGAAGGCTACGGCTACCTGTAAAATTGAAGATAATCATGCTTATTGCTATGATAACGTATTAGTTAAAAAATGTAGTCACTGCACAGATTCCAAGTAAATTGATAAATTGAAAGCAATTTATTAATAAATTAATTAGCAAGAGCAAGTTTGCTCTGCTAGTAAAATAGCCACTCTGGTAACATTTTAGTGTGTGACTCTTCAGGATGTGTCCTTGCAAAAGACAGCAGGTTCAGCCACAAAAAGTGCTCACGTGGAGAGGTTTCTCAGATGCAGACATCAGCTCTTAGGATGCACTGATGGCCTAAGCAGGATGATATTTTGGTGTGGCCTTTGCTGCAAGGCAGCATAAATGTCCCTGTGGATCTGCACATAGATGAGGGTGCCTAGGCAGATTTGCTTTCAGAAACAGAAGTCCACAGAGGAGGAGGATCTGTTAACCATAAAGAATTGAAAAATTAACTTTCCTTGACAGATAAGCATTCTCCAAACTCTTTTTTACAATGTGTGTTTTTTAAACATTTTCTGCAAATGGAAGAGTTTTTTTTTGTTTGTTTGTTTGTTTTTTGTTACTGTTTTCCATATCCTGGATCTTATGATAACCTGAAATAAATGGAATGAGTAGGCAGTGTGATGCTTCTGCCGGGGTTATGGGGGGGTGATCCCTGCTGGGTGCCACATGAACACCACGCTGGTCTCGCTTCATTTCTGGGGTACTGTAGGGGGAGCTCATGACAAGTTGGACCTGCTGGTAAAGATCACAAATGAGAAGTGTGAAAAAATAACTTTCTTAGCAACTCTTGTTAGAACATGCTGAGTTATAAAACAATTAAAAGATACCCATGCTACAGCACTTCCATGCTTTAAAAAAAAATCATCCCTCAGATGTTGGAGAAGAGGATTCAAGAGTTCAGGATGCTCAGTTAAAGGCAAATACCAAGGTCTTTTATCAGAAGCAAACTCTCCAAGAAATAGACCCATAGATGCTTTGTAAAAATAAATCTGAGAATACATTACATGGAAAAAGAGTTGAACGAGATATTTTTAAAATTCCCGAGTTGAATAAGATATTTTTAAAACTCTTTTAAAATTCACGGGATTAGATTTGGTTTGTGGGATCTATATGTTCGTTCAAAAAAAATGGAATCAAAACTGAGCCCCGCATCATTTACCTGTGGCCTCTGCATCATTTACCTGTGGCTGAAAATCCGTCTGGTAATACTTCTTCATACTGCTCAGAAAATACTTGAGCAGTATGAAGAAAAGGACTTTTCTTTCCTCTGTAAACTGTTTTACAGCATTAGGAAGTTGAAGGGAAGATTGTTCTGTGGCAATCACTCATTAGTCTGTAGCATGGTCACTGAAAACATTACTTTTTAAATTTTTACAAGAAAATTTATCAAAGTGCTAACAATGTAAATGTTGTTCTAGGCATTTTAATGGGGAAAAGGACCTTGGCTTGCAGTGTAGTCCAGCAGGAGAACAGTCCCGCAGCTGGACTGCAGAGAGCCGCCAGAAAGGACAGGCTGTGTGGTCCCTCGCTTGCATTGAAGGGCTCCTCTCTGTGAGTGCTGGCTGGAGCCTGCAGCGATTGCAGGGGGAGCTCTGGCGTCTGGGTCAGCTCTGCTGTGTCCACATCAGTCTCCTTTCCTCCCAAAGGAGGATGTAGCAAGTGCCCCCAGATGCTGCCAGGGTACGTGTAAAAATAAATGTCAGTTTCTAGTTCTGTATAAGAGCACTTGGCACTAGAAGAAGGTTGGCAATGGGCCCACAGTTCAGCATAAGAGAAGAACAAATTTCCAGTTGCTTCTGAGGTGGGTGCTGTAATCCTTTCTAGGCATCTTTCCTGTGCACAACGCGGTGACACTTCTCTGTCACAGAAGGTATTCATAGCCCAGCAATGCCGTGAAGTTCAGTGCAGGGGCTGGAAGCCCTTTTCCTGTGCATGGAGTTCTCTGAACTGAATGATGGCAGAGAGGAGAGCTCTACCAGTCCTCTGGGTTTTGCAGCACAAGCGAAGCTGCAACGAGCCCTCTGCTTTTTAATCACATGGCTGCCTTGCACCATTCTCTCCCACATCCACATCATGCATGGGTTCTCTAGCATGCGTGTCAAAATGAATACTGTCAATACGTGAGTGCAGCTGTTTGCTTTATACTTGCAGTAAGCTCCCCCTTCACTCACTCCAGATGAAAGTATATATACTTTCCTCATACAATACAACATATTGCATTGTATTCACAGTCTTGAAACAACCCGCCCCTACCATGCGAGGAAGAAGAGTTGGAATGAAGACCTCCGAAACAGAGGGACTCAGTCTGCAGGTGAAAGGAAAGCTGATGTATTGGAAGTAATGGAAGAAAAAGTAGAAACTTGTGAAGGCTGGGAGCTAAAGGAAAGGGAAAATCAAGGACAGTAGAGTACGATGTAGTGTTGAAACAGCAAGGATGCTGAGTGTGAAGTGGAGAGCAAATGCAGGGCAGCAGTTGTTTTAAAATCTTAATCTCCTAAGCTCTTCAGCTGCATGATTCTAGCCATTTTGACACCACAGAGCACATCTCATATGTGACCTTGAAAGTTTCGGGGTGGCACACATTGATCCAGTCTTTTTTTCATCTATCTGAAATTAACTCAGAATGGATTGTGCAGAGGGAGGCAGTTAGGGATTCAGCTCTCCCATTTATATTGCAAGTTTAGGCACTATTTTTTTTGTCAGGTCATGCATATAGCAAAATAAGGCTGCAGGATAACTAAGTCATCAGAAGCTAAAGTTTTCCGCAAATAAACCTCACTGCACATGCACCCAGCATCCATCCATCTACCCACACATACACAGAGTAGTGTGAAAAGGTAAATGCCATTTTGCTTTCAGTTTACAAAAAAAAAACCCTAATAGGCAAATTCCCGCACATCATATTGTTCCCAAAGGAGGCAGTACTGTGACTTTAAAATTAAATTGCAAATTTCAGTTTGCATCTGGGAAAACTACCAATCCAATCAATTTGTTTTACTGCTGACATTAAGTACAGTACTAATCTCTTAGCTGCATGTGGGGTGCACTGCTATTGTAAGTGTAACAATTCTTATCTTTCTTCCCACCTGAGAGGTTTTTACACACTGAATGGTTGTGTATCTACCATATGTTGTTTGCTATGGTTATGGAAACAAATGAACATAGAATAAGCAGTTTCATGTCAAAACTCTCTGTACAACTAGTTACCTCCTCTCTCCAAGATGTGCATCCAAATGGGAACATATATTCCAGTTTTGAAATGCAAGAACATTGTGTAAAGACTGGAATGTGTCAGCACACCTCTGCTAAAAACACTGTGGCACCCTCAGTGCTTGGCTCTTCTGCAGGGTTTAAATGACACAGTGACCAACTGGTCTAATTACAAAAGTGATTGTTTCAATCAAGGAGATAACAACACACTGAAAATCAGCACAGGAGTTAGTGGAATGAAATAGTTGAGAAATGAGTGAAGCAGTCCTTCCTACAACATTCAATCTAATAGTTTCTAATAAGAAATTGTTATTATTTGTTAGATGTTGGTAAAACACCAACCCTTCAAGCACTGTGCTGCCTGAAGAAGCCACTTTTTGTGTCCACCTGGGAAGATCCCAGGATAGAACTAGTGGCTGAGTAACTGAGGTTGCGGATGTGTTTTGGGGTTGGTTTGTGGCCCAGGAGGTTGCACACAGGTGCCCTCTTGTCTTGGAGGGCAGAAGTGAGGAGCATGACAGTGACAGTGGTCTCAATGGTGCTGCCCCTGCTCTGCCTGCACTGCCCCATGAGGCAGCTGCTCCTGTCTGCATTTTTGGCTTCTGCACTTAGCCTTGCTACTGACTGATGTAGGGACAGGGACTGCAGCAAGACAACTGAGAAGAGAAACCCCAGGGGTTCACATCAAGGGGATTCAACTTCATTTAATGTCCTGGAGGACTGCGGTGGCTGCCTGTGTGCACTATCTGTGCTTGATCTGCCTGTGGCTGGCAGTGTCTTTTGGCTGAGATGCCCTACCTTGATGTGACAGGTACCCGGAACATGGAAGTTTTTGACACTCCTTTTATTACCAGGCACTGGTACAAGATTAACAAGCATAAGATACTAATAGGCTAGTTTAAAGACAGGTTGTGGTATGCAGCTCCAGAGTTGTAACAAACTGAGTTCCTCTGGGCCCTAGGAGAGCTTTTCTTGTCTACCCAGGGGCCTCTCCGTACTTGCTTTCTGGGTGCCATCTCCCCGCAGAAGGAGATGTTTCCTTATTCAGTGTCTGATCTCATCCCGAGATACAGGAAGGTCTCCTAGGAGAGGGTGCTCCTTTGCTGCCCGCGATAATGCTGTCTCTCTGCCTCTGGAAAGGGCTAATTCAGTGAGTGGCTGTGCAGAAAGGTGTCAGCCTTGTGGTTTTTGGCAGCCTTTCCGCAGGGTGGAGATTCAGCACATGCTGGGCTGCAGTGTGTATGCCTGTGGTGCAGCATCATCCCCCTTGTTGGTAAACTAAAGCCAGCTAGTATGAGTCTTCCTCTATGAAAAAATAGCTCCTGAAATACTTCTGGTAATTTCAAATGATTGCTTTCTCCCTAATACAGAATAGGCAATGATATCTGTTTATTCTCTGCTGCTATGGCTATTTAAATTGATAATCATCTATTGTCTTTGTATATTCAGGAGCTGTCATTAATATATTGTTTCCTTTTTGTACCAATTCTGCAAGCCATTTTCCAGAATTATAGCTGCTGGAGATAACTGCTTCTCCTAACTGGGTTCTGTGCTGTATGCAGTCTGTAATCCTGGCTGTTACAGTTATGGGTATTGCTCTCCACAGCTATCTTTCCATCACTCTGTAATAATGATGCATGTTATACAGCTTCAGTTGGTATGTTAACCATAAAATCAGTTTCATCAAAATATAATTCTTGGATTTGATCATAGTATACCTCCTGTAGTGGTCTTCAGAGATATGACATAAAAGCTTTAAGCTGAAGTATATGTTATTTAATGCATTAATGTTTGCCTTCTGCTGAAAATTTTCCCAAGTAGTATAAATACATGGCTGAAGAAACAGCCATACAGGTTAATGAGCTTTTCCAAGCTACATAATGATTTGACTATTCTTTCACTAAAGACAGTTTTAAAATTCTCAATTTGAATGAAAAAAAGGATGCTGTGATATTTCATTAACCTAATAAAAGTCAGTTGCTAACTAGCCTTTAAGCATCATGATCTTCTGTACAAGCTTTAAGAGAAAAATGTCTTTTATCTTACAGTGGAACAGTGACAGAAAGAAGGAAAGGGTAAAATCAGGCCCCACTGACATCAGTGGAAAATATTTCAGGATAGCCAAAATCAAATCAATTTTACTTCTGAGAATAAATAGCCATTTGTAATTACTTTTGTTTCACTTTCATGAGGCTCACCTTGTTGGGTGAGTATAATCTGCTGAAAAAGAGCTTGTCAGAGTCGACTATTTCCATAAGCAGGAACACTGCAGTGAGTTCCATGTGTTACTACTACTTTTGATTGAGTTTATGTAAAGCAAAACCTAGATTTCTTAGAAGTAATTCTCATGTATCTAAAAAAGAACCACTTGACTCTAATCACAGTGTTTGGGAATGCTAGTTGTGACATTTCTCCTAGGAGCTGAGTATTTGCATGTTATTGCATGATCCTTAGCAAACTAAGAATTACCTAGTTTGTAAAATGCAGAAGGACATAATATAACACATGTGTTGTTTGGCAAAGTGGTTTTGTTTGGTTGCTCGCTGTTTTCCAAGCAATCCTGGTTTTGCTGCTTCACTCCAGGGAGCAGCAGGACTGTTCATTTCCCCTTTCCTGGTGGTGGGAAAGGAGCCCAGCAGAGCAAGGGATGCTCTTCCTGCCCATGGCCACCAGCACGGGCAGCACAGGAGCCTGCGTGGAGAGAACGCCGCAGTGGGGCCTTGCTGGGCTTGAGGGGCTGCAGCTGCAGGGACAGACCCAGAAGGGCAGTTGGGAGCTGCCTGTGGAGCAGGAGCACCACGTGATGTCTGAGGATGGTGGGCACAGGGACGGCGTCCTCTGCCTTCCCAAGGAGCAGCTTGGCATCTTTGTTCCTTTGCTGACACTTTTACACCATGGTCTTTCTTCATTAGGCTGCAGCTCCTTGCAGCATCTAAATTTATTCTATTTGGTGCCCTAGTGTTCATTAGATGCAGTTACTAGCACTGGCAGCACTGTGCTGTGGCGCAGTTGGAGCTGCCGTGATGGTTAGTGAGGGGTCAGGAGTTGGCAGAGTGCGTGGCAGCAGCCCCAGGGTGACACTGATGCATTCCCACTGGGACAGCGTGTGTCTGTTCTGCCTGTGCATCCTGCTGCTTTGTGGTCAGGATGCTCTCCTCAAGGAGAGCACTGCTGGGACAGGCTGGATCAGGGCCGCGGGCAGCCCGCTGGCAGTGCTCACGGCCCTCACAGAGCTGTCGTGTGTGCGCGGCTCTGGCTTGCCCCAGCATGCTGGACAGGCACCGTGTGTGCGGGGCCTGGGCGGGTCACAGCCTGCCCGGGCGGTGGGTGTGCAGCCAGTCTGCGCGTGGTGAAGAGCAGGGAGGTTTCTCTGGAGGGCAGTGGGCAGAGCCGGGCCCCAAGGAGCCCGGGAGAGGCGACACGGCAAAGGCCAGGGCAGCTCGGCCTGGTCCCGGCCGCGCCGTCCTACACCCGGCCCACTCGGCCCTTCTGCCCCGCGCAACGGCCGCGCATTCAGGAGCTTAATGATTTCATAGCAACTGTCAACGTGGCGTTTTTACCAGGTCCAGAAGGGGGCAGTGCAGCATAAGCTATAGCTGCAGAGTTTCTAATTACGTGTAGTTGACAATATTTGGGGAGAATGAAAAAAATAAATATTAAATATGACCTGGGTATTTGTTAAAGAGGATTTTTGTTTGTTTGTTTTTCCGTAATCATATTCTGTTTCCAACCACCGTTTCAGGTCTAAACTGGTAGGTATACCAAATACTATTTTTTTTTTTAATTTCTTTTTTTTTTTTTTTAAGATTTCTTATTTTAAAACTCGTGCTTATCTTTCATCAGAGTTTCAAGCAGGACTAATGTCTAGCATCCATACTTGTTTCTGTTCCAATATAATGGCAGTTGCTTCACCAATGAAACTTTTTCAGTGTATTGTTTCAGTCTCAAGAAAATTTAGTTTGCATATTTATTGTTCTGTCAGTAGGAACATAATTCAGCAATGAAATTCAGCATGAAGTCACTGCTCTTCATGAAAATAATGTGCTAAATGAGAGTGTTCTACAATAATTATGATGTGCTAGTGGGGTGAATAAGCTTCAACAGTTGCTATTTTTTTGTTTGTTTGTTTATTTTATCAGTTCTGGTATTGAATCATTTTATAGTCAAGGTAATAATGTGTAAAGTAATATTGTAGAGTTGTAGCAAAGCTTGCAAAGAGGAACACTGCAAGCCATAGAATCACTGTCATTGGAAAAGACCTTCAAGATTGAGTCCAACCATAAACCCTTCAAGACCATCCTGCTAAACCATGTCCCTAAGCGCCTCAAATACACATTTCTTCAACACTGCCAGGGACGGTGACTCCACCATTTCCCTAGGCAGTCTGTTCCAGTGCTTTACCACTTTCTCTCTATAGAAACCCACACACATTTCAGCTTATATAAGGGTATGAACAGCATATGCAGCATAATCCTAGAGTGAGTAACACCTTTTCCTTCCTGACAGGTGCACAAGCATTGACGAGTGCTGTGTAGTCAGGCCGTCTTGGTCAACCTAGAATGTGTCTGCAAGGTGATATCCAGAATGGCAGCTAGCGAGAAGGGCAATTACACTGGGACAGGTGGTAGATTCGTAGGGGGAGGTAACCTGAACCTAAACAAAAAAAAATAACTGTAAATTTGAATTACCATATCTAGTATAAATAGCTCAGACTAAGGTAGTGATTGATCTTGGTTTTTAGAACTGATTCTTTTCTAGATAAAGTAAATCACAAAGCCCTAATTTCTTTACCTGTGCTTTAAGCATTTCATGATTTCAGTCATGGAGTAATCTTACTTAAGATGGAGAATGTAGGTGTCAGATCTTTACAGAAAAAAAAAGAAAGCTTTGGTAAAATTTGCTGTTGACATAACGCTGGATGGTAGGAGCAATGAAGATAGAATGAGCATACCGGAAGAATAGTTGGCCTTACAGACTGTAGTAATATAAATGTTATGAAAATTGATAGTGCTTGATACAAGGTAAAGTGCTTTAACACAAATAAGGACTTCTTCAGTAAACTGAGAGCCCATCATCAGGAAAGCGGTACAGGAAACAAAGCAATAGTCATATTTCTGTATTTCTTTCCCAGCAAAGAACAGTTTCAAGATTTGAAACGTCATGACTGCAAGAGCAGGTGGTTCTTCCTTATGAATTTGTCCAACCAACCTTTAACCTATTTTTTTTTTTTTATTCTGCACATTATCTTTTGACAAAAGTTCAACAATTTAATCATGGCCTGCTGCATGTTATGCAATTTAAATGAGTGCACATCTGACCAGGAGAATCAAGCGTTTATTTCTGGTTTGAGAATACGGCAGATTAGCTTGTTGATCCTAGTGAAAAGCAGACTCAGTGGGATTATGATCTTCCTGTATAGGTAAATAAGAAAAGTATTAGAGACAAATTATTTATTTTAAAATATTTAAATTATTCCATTTAAATTAAAGATCAGTTATTTAAGTAGAAATTTAAACCAATTATTAAAACAAAAATTCTTATGCATCTGAGTTGTTTTTTTTCTTCATTTTTGAACTTTCGTGCTACCTTTATTAAACACTTTCAAGAATCAGAAATCTTTTAACTATGGATATTGTTTGGAAGGATTACGTGTCACTGAACAGTGGCTGTTAGACTTGTTTACCAAATGTTGGCACTATCTTCCCTACTCAAAGCTGTGGCAAAGCATTTTAATTAAAACTATTGAATGGATTTTTCTGGTTTACATCTGTTAGTATTTGTACAGATGGAAAGGAAGAACAGTCAAAGCCAAAAGTGGTTAAATACAGAAGGACACCTACTTTTTTGACAACAGAAGCAGTTGATGTCCAGCAAACCCAAACAGATCTCACCTTAAATCTTTAGGCCCAGAGCAGAGGCCCTTTGGTGACGTTGTGGGAGAGCAGGACAGCAATGAAACAATGAAGAATGAGGATACGATTCCCACCTTTGCTTTCAGGCAGTAGACAATTATTTGCTGAACATGGGCAATAGGCAGCACTGAACAATAGCAGGCATGTAGTGGAAGGGAGATTCCTGCAAATCCACATAGTTAAACTGAAAGCCCTTTCCATGGGATGCTATGGATGCTTAAAGGGGCATATGAGTGCAAAAATATGAAGAAACACAGTATTTGTTTCAAGAAAGTTGGTTATTTCAAATATTCATGTAGCTGTATTAAAAGTGTCTGACATAGCAACGACCTTTATCAAGAAGACCTTTACATTTAGTTCTAAAGCACTGTATCTTGGTCTTTAACCCCGAAGAAGCAGAAGTATACTACTATGTACTGAAATGGCATCTCCATACCCTTTAGGATGTTTCTGGTTTGTGTTTGTGACACCATGTCAGCCATTTTCTGTGGCAGATAATGTGTATAACAGGGGCTTTCGAGCATTCGGGCAGTTTTCAGGGTTGCACAGAGGTGATGTAGGGAGCTAGATAAGAGGTTTACTAGAGTTTTGGTCAACAAGCCACATCTGGAAAATCCAAGAGGCCACAAGACAATTTAATGAACGAGCACTGATTTCTGATTTTGTTGACCTTAAAATGCTTCCCAAACAGACTATGGGCAGCAATGAGTTTGACTCACAAACCATTTGGCCCCTTAATCAGCATCTCCATACAAGTCGAGATCAGTAACCAGGTGAAATTCAGTCTGAGGACTTGAATTCATGGCCTGAAGTTCAAGAAAATACACATTTGACCCCGTCAGGACAAGCCATGCCCTATAGCACTGCAGTGTGCAGTCAGGTCCAAGAAAGGCACTTGCCCAGCTCTTGGATACACCTGAGACCCGTAGAACAGGTACCAGTATGCACCCTTATGAACAGTAGATTTGTGATTTTTGGTGAAGAAATCACAGAGTTGGTAATAAAACGCTTTTTTTTTTCTACAACTTAGATATATAGGCTAATTAATTTTGGATTATAAAACATCTCCCACCTTATCCTATTAATATAAAGTAAGTTCTTTCCTTGTATGGGTCTGCTGGTGAACGGGATGGGCACCCTGGTTACGAATAACACAGAAAAAGCAGAGTTGCTGAATGCCTTCTTTGCTTCGGTGTTTACCAAGGGCAGCCCTTTAGAGTCCCAGGCCCTCTAGACAAGAGAAGAAGCCTGGAAAGAGGAACACTTGCCCTGGGTAGAGGAAGACTGGGTAACAGATCACCCAAGGAAACTTGATACCCATAAATCCATGGGCCCTGATAGGATGCACCCCAGAGTGCTGCGGGAGCTTGCGGATGTCATAGCTAAGATGCTCTCCATCATCCTTGAAAGATCCTGGAGAATGGGGGAGGTGCCAGAGGACTGGAAGAAGGCCAATGTCACACCAGTCTTCAAAAATGGCAAGAAGGAGGATCCGGGCAACTACAGGCCGGTGAGTCTCACCTCCGTCCCCGGAAAAGTGATGAAAAGCTCATACTGGCCATTGTCTCCAGGCACATGGAGGACAAGAAGGTGCTCAAGACTAGTCAGCATGGAGTCACGAAGGGGAAATCATGTTTGACTAATTTGATAGCCTTCAATGATGGGATGACCAGCAGCATAGATGAGGGGAGAGCAGTGGTTGTCATCTGTCTGGACTTCACCAAGGCTTTTGACACCGTCCTTCACAACATCCTCCTGGACAAGCTCTGGAGGTGTGGGATGGATAGTGGATGGTGAAGTGGATTGAGAATTGGCTGGATAGCAGAGCTCAGAGGGTGGTAATCAGCGGTGTGGAGTCCAGTTGGAGGCCTGTGTTGAGCGGTGTCCCCCAGGGGTCAGTCCTTGGTCCAGTCCTGTTCAATTTATTCATCAACGACCTGGATGAAGGCACAGAGTGCTCCCTCAGCAAGTTTGCAGATGATACGAAGCTGGGAGGAGTAGCGGATACTCCAGAGGGCTGTGCTGCCATCCAGAGGGACCTGGACAGACTAGACAACTGGGCGGTCAAAAACCTCATGAAATTCAACAAGGCCAAGTGCACGGTCCTGCACCTGGGGAGAAATAACCCCAGACACCAGTACAGGCTGGGGACTGACCTGCTGGAGAGCAGCTCTGCAGAGAAGGACCTGGGCGTCATGGTGGACGACAGGTTGTCCATGAGGCAGCAGTGTGCCCTCGTGGCCAAGAAGGCCAATGGCATCCTGGGGTGCATTAAGAGGAGCATCTCCAGCAGGTCGAGGGAGGTGATCTTACCCCTCTACTCAGCTCTGGTGAGGCCACATCTGGAGTACTGTGTCCAGTTCTGGGCCCCACAGTACCGGAGGGATGTGGAGCTGCTGGAGAGAGTCCAGCGCAGGGCCACAAGGATGATCAGGGGCCTGGAACATCTGCCCTATGAGGAGAGGCTGAGGGAGCTGGGCTTGTTCAGCCTGGAGAAGAGAAGGCTGAGAGGGGATCTGATCTGTGTCTCTAAGTGCCTCAAGGGAGGCAATGAGGAGGATGGGGCTGGCCTCTTTTCACTGGTGGTCACTGACAGAACCAGAGGAAATGGCCACAAATTGAAGCATCAAAAGTTCCACAGGAATTTAAGGAAAAATTTTTTGACAGTGAGGGTGACAGAGCACTGGAACAGGCTGCCCAGAGAGGTTGTGGAGTCTCCTTCTCTGGAGATCTTCAAGACCCGCTTGGATGCGGTCCTGTGCCATGAGTTCTAGGTGGCCCTGCATGTGGAGGGAGGTTGGACTAGATGACCTGTAGAGGTCCCTTCCAACCTTAGGCATTCTATGATTCTGTGATTAAACTTGTTTATTTATAGTTTGAAAAATGGTCCTAGCCAGCAAGGCAAGTAGTCTCTCCCTTTTTTCCACCCAGGATCTATCTGTTCATAGTGGAGTTTTGAGTCCCATTTGTTATGTTGCCCATATGTTATGTTGTTATGTTGTTGTTATGTGATGTTACATATGCCAAGAGTGAGCATATGGGATCTTCAGGAGAATAGGTATGGTGTAGAGAGGCTTACAGTTGGACTTGGTGGTCCATAATGATTCTGTGATTCTATGATGATAAGTACACACATAATGTACAGAGAATGGTGACAAAAGTGATAACAGCTTTTTATGGCTTCTGTGTAAGATTACTGACTATAGACTGGGTCGTTTGAAGTTGTTGTCTGACTATTACAGTGTATAACACTACCCTGTAAAATCATGAGCATAATACTCTTCCCAATTTCACCTGGTTCAAAAAGTAAATTTCAAAGCAAAAACTACTAAGTGTAAAGTAGGTAATAGACTTTTATTTTCCTAAAATGCAGAATTAGATTATAAGATTATTAGATTATTTCCATCAGATGTCCTGGAAGCCAAGAGTATAAATAGGTTTTTAAAAAATTAGCAGGGTCATGGGTGTATTTCAGCAGCTGTGCGAGATCACTAGCTGGACATGGCTTCTGGCTGAACAAGGCTAGGGACACCTAGGCCTGTGCTGTTGTAAGTCTGTGCACAGGGTGCCTGCCATGGTAAAGTGTATTTCTGAGTACAGTGTAATCAATTTTCACTTTCATTATTATGCAAGGACTCAAAGTGAAAAGGCAAACTGATCTGTGAGGAAAGGTATAATTACAAACTGGGATCACGAATTCAAAACATGACAACATGACAACATGACTAGGCATTTTTTATTCTCCCTCCTGGCTTTCAGTGTGTCTGTGAACCTGAACTGCAAGACTGCAGTGGTACCCCGAGGCACATGTTCTGCTAATGTGATGTAAGAACTTACAAGACCACCTAGAGATGTATATATCATCCCTGCACTTGCTGCATACTGATAAGGCAGGACAATGTCTTCCCCTGAGAGTAAGAGACTTCTTGTCCAGACAGAATCATTGCTCTGGAGGAAGCAGATTCTTCCCCCTTCAAAACTGTAGTTATTGCATGGCAGTGGTTTTGGTTCAGAACAAAAAGTAGGGGTTGGCTGTGCCCTTATGGGTCACATCTTCTCTGCTTTTTGCCTTCTTTTGTGTGTGTATGTGTGCATGTACAAGATGCACAGATACACTATGCTTTTAGAAACCCTAATTTCTTTGAAATTAATGTTTTTATTCCACTCTATAAAGGCTTACTGTATGTATACGTTTGTAGAAACAAACATGCACTATTCACTGTAGAAAATGTTGCTGTTTTATTCCATGTGGTTTCTTGTGAACAGCAGCTTGGAAAAAAAAGGCCCTTTAAATTTTATTATTTTCATATTGGCCATTAATTTACTGTAACTCTAAAATGATTAATATTTAAGCCTTCACTTTCTAATCTTTTAGTTTGTGGGGATGCTAAATAACTTGCCAAATATTCATAAAAGATGCAGCAAATCACTCTTTTCCTAGATTTTAATACTGATAAGAGCTGAGGCTAAACAATACCAGGTTTGTTTAGAGTACTTACATCCTAAGAATATATATATATATATTTTTTTTTTGTAACGAGATGTGGTGTTTTACTAGTCTCACTTCACAGAAGGAACCAAAAACATCAGTGTCCAACCAAAGGTGAATTGAATGCTGGGTATTCTTTCAGAACTGCTAAAGATGTCTTTGTAAAGATGGAACAAAAGAACAGTGGAACAGTGTTTCTAAGGAAAAGACCAAGTTTTGAAGTGAGAAGTGTCCATTAAAAGAATAATAAAAAAGAAACTTCATTCTAAATTTAAAACAGAATTATCCTTCCATATATTCATGAGCTATTCCTAGCATGTTGCTATTTTTCAAATCTATTTGTATTGAAATAACCAATGGATTTGTTCATCAGTTTATATTTGAAAATACCAGTTTATATTTGAAAAAAGGGAAACCTCATAGCTCTCAAGCAGAGAGAAACCTATTGTGCCGATGCGATAGTTGCTAATTATTGTGTAGCTGCTATGCAAAGGCAAAGCAGGGGCAGCCAGGATAGTCTGGTTATCAGATATAGCAACTTTGTTCAAAGGAGGGTTGATGCTGTGAAGGATGGGGAAACAGGGCAGGTCTCTGGTTACAGAGTGAGTTAGGACCTCATAAGGTAGAATTCTTCATCCACACAAGTTTCCATGTGTGCATGTCAAAGGCAAATTTTCTTGGCTACCTGACTCAGATTCTTGCATGAAAAAACAGCTAAAAGATACAAATCTAATTCAATATATTTTGAATATATCTAATATATTTATAATGAATATAACCCCTTTTGTGGACTTTTCTATAGCTACCTAAATATACTGCTATTTTGTTTAGATGGTGTACAGATTTTTTCAAGAAAATAAACTTATACTTTCATAGGCTTTCTGGCAATTGTCAAATAACTGTACATTGAAATAGCTGAAACAATTTTAAAAGTCCATACAAGTAGGAAGGCATCCTTCCCAACTCACAGAATCACAGAATGGTTGAGTTTGGAAGGGACCTCTAGAGATCATCTACTCCAACCCCCCTGGTCAAGCAAGGACACCCAGAGCATGGGGCACAGGGTGGCATCCAGGAGGGTTGGAAGAGCTCCAGAGGAGACCCCAAAACCTCTCTGGGCAGCCTGGTCCAGGGCTTTGGCACCCTCACAGTAAGGAAGTTCTTCCTCACATGGAGGTGGATCTTCCTGTGTTTCAACTTTTACCCATTACCCCTTGTCCTATCACTGGCCACTATCGCAAAGAATTTGGCCCCACCCTTACATTTTCCCCTCAGGTACTTATACATATTGATCGGATCCCCTCTCCGTCTTCTCCAGGCTAAACAGGCCCAGCTCTCTTAGTCCTTCTTCATACAATAGATGCTCTAGTCCCTTAATTATCTTTGTTGCTCTACGCCGGACTCTCTCTAGAAGCTCCACTTCCCTCTTGTCCTGGGGAGCCCAGAACTGCACACAGTTTGCTTTCCACTGCTTCTGTTTTTGTGTTGCAGGATGTTTTGGGAAAATCTTTTTCTTCTAGTACATCTGAGACTCGCCAGAATTTCCTGCTGTTTCACTGTAGATCCCAACAGATAAATGCTGGATATCCTACAGCCAAAGAGTGTCTAGAACAAGGCTGAGGAGGTCCCCATTTTCTCAATTTTCCCTCTATTGTCAGTCATGTATTTCTCTCATGTTCATCCCTTAAGACTGCCAGATTTTGGGGAAAAGGGACTGTGTGATTCTACACAAAACATGATCTAGGATTGTTAATAGGAAACAGCTTAAGATGAAACGTTGTTATTGGAAGAGGAGGCACATAAGGAGAGCAAGAATCCAGCAAGTACCTCTGAACAACTGTAGTGAGGTCTGGCACACCCTCACAGATGGGCTCGTAATACTTTCTAGATAGCAGATTTCAGCAAAACATAGAAATTAGAGCCCTGCTGTTTTGACAAGCCTCAGGAGAGCCTGCTGGGCTCAGACTTAATATTATTGCTCAATATTACTGGGCTCAATACTATACCAACAACATTGCTCAGGGTTAAGTATTTTGGGCAATAAGGTTAATTCTTAAGATCTTAGAAGGAGGTGACTGTCCTCCATCCTAGCTCAGGTGAAATCCAACCCTACTACCTCCTGGCTTACAGACTGTGGCTTTACCCTGTAGCCAAGTCTAACTCATGGAATGCAAAGGAACTAAGGTACTGGATTATTAACAGATAGATAGTGCTGGGACATTAACAGTGACCCTCTCCCTGTTAATTCCACACGTTCTGTACAGGGAACATCCTGTCACTCTTTCAAGGGTTCAAGTTCAATCTAAATGCACAGAATGATATACATTAAGATTACTCATAGAGTTTTGCATGGTGGATGAATGCTGCAGGCATGAAACACTCACAGTGCAACCAGTCACCTCTGCTGTGGCCACCATGCTCAGAGCTGTGTCCTGCATCATACAGACGAGGGCCCTTTGCCTACAGAGCAGAACTGTAATAACAACAATTCACTGTGCTCCATTTCTGAGGAAGATGAAGCAGCTGCAGGGCGCAAGGCAGGAGCTGGGCATGGAGTTGGTGAATGGCAAGGTGCTACCACGACCCTGGGACAGCTGCCTCAGAGCAGGCAGGACAGCGCTCTGCTCTGTGCAGCTCCACGCTGGGAAGCAGCGCTGGCAGCTGTTACAGGATATTTTGAGGAATACAGAGTGCCCAGGAGTCTTTCTAAGAGAGAGAGGGCGACTTCCTAAGTACTTGATTGGTTATGAGCACTAGAACAATCTTTAACTGAACAGATTTGGGTTAGAAAAGGCATATATGAAAATATTTGATTTTTTTGGAAAGGAATTGCAATTGGGAGTGCTTTCTTTTTATTATAATGTCAAAATTATCTATCCCTGCTGTTTTTTGGAAATAAATGTTTTCATTTTTATAATTGCCTATGTTTTTTATTACTTTTATTTTTGTAAATGTATTAATGGGGCCATTCTTAGAAGTATACTTACAAATCTAGAGATTTTTGTGCTTTGAGATATAGCCACACATTCAAAGTTCTCAGAAACCTTCACAAATTGTTATTTCCTTTCTCTGCTTAACTCTGATCACAGTTACCAGCAAGACATTGTGTATCCATAGCATGTACCTTGGCTGCAGGACTTCACACGTTCTTGAGGTTTGCCAGTTTAGCATCAGCTTGCCTCTAACTAGGAGTTATTTGGGCATTCCCAAGACAACTAGAGTTAAAATCGTTGTCCCAGAACTGAACCACCCTACTCTACAGCTAAGCTTTCCAGTTCTCTGGTAAAGTTTTCTAACAGCTTATATTGTGTAGAGTTGTAGATTTTTTTTTTTACAGTTTAGTTTGTTTCCAAAAGTGTAGAGATAAAATCCTCCGTCCTTTATAGTAACAGCAGTTTTCACTTTCGCTAGAACAGATAATGAGATACATCTGCTCCTACTTGCATTAACAAAGGGCGGAAGATAACCAGGCTTTCCCTAGCTGATTTTGTAAAATTTGAATAAGGGATGTTTGACTGTAGTAACATTCCCATTTTATTTTTTTAACAGCCTAAAGCTTTGAAATATTTTCTAAATATTTCAGGATGGACATCAGTGCTGTAGTCTACAAAGCCTTGCTTCAAAGACCTCTTCTTCAGGAATGTGTTTCTGCAGTGAATAATCACCTTGGTCAGCCCCAAAGCTTCTAAGCTAATGGACCCCGGTAGAAAGATTACAGAATAGTCCAAGGGCCAAAGATACTCACTACTGACCTGCCCTTGCTGTCTAGGGTTAACTGATGTTGCACCATGGAAAGCAGATATTTGCTGTCCATCCTTGACAGAGGAATCTTCCCCAGGTTATCCTGGTCCTCTCTCATAGCACATGCAATTCTTTGCCCTTTGGGGAACTTTTTCTAGATTTTCCAGGTGATCACTCACTATTGACTGCTCAGTCCCTCTGAAAGAAAAGTTAGATCTTCTGAGGGAGAGACCTTCAGTAATGCCATTCAACCCAAAACTCAGTAGTTAGATTCTCAGGATCAAATCCTACTATTCATAGACTCCTGCCAGCTTTCCAGGGCACTCTGCCAGCTGGAGCAGTCCACACTATCCGGTACTTTCATTAGGGACAAACAGGCCATTTCCCCAAAGGTGACCTAGGGCTTCACTGAAGCACCAATCTCAAAGCCCTTCCTTGACCAAAGTTTGCCGAGACAGGGGCATGTCATAGGTAGCTACCATGTGCTGTTCTCTCTTAGAAGAATTCCAGGACATTAAAAAACAACAACACAACCCCACAAACTTTTCCACACTATGATAGCCAGTGGATTCCTATAAACCCTCTGTGACTTTAGCATCCTTATTCCAGTGATCTATTAGGAAAAGCTGAGCTCCTTTTTACCCAGATGACAGCTAAGACAGGTGATTATCATTACCCATTTTAATCAGCAGCCTATTGAAAAAGAAGAATCAGTGTTTGCTTGTGCTGCTGTGATTGTAGGGGACCTTTTGTCCAGCTGAGTCTTAAGACTGCTGATGAAACAAAACATTTGAATTCTGATGAGTAGGTTAATATTTTGTCACATAATTTATACTATTTTTCTGTAGAAGAAAATTTGGGCAAATTACTTCATCTCATGATGAGAAAAAAGAAAAAAAGTATCTGTGTTTAAGGTGCCAGTATAATTACAGGCAAAGCTAATAATGCTGTGAGTTTTAAGGTTCCTTAGTGCTTCTCATAAAATGCCACCTTTAGTTGGCAAACACTTAGAGCTTGGTTAAAATTTCCATTTTTTTATTTTTTCTTCAAACTTACTACTACATTATACTTTTGGGAAGACTTTAGATAAAATGATTTAGCTATTTCTCAGACTGAAGAGAAACGAAATGTATTATTTTGCCTCTTTTTGTGCTTTTTATGTGCTTTCTCTTTAAGAGATTCTCCTCTTCCTATTTCTCAAGCACAAACTTGGAATTTGTCAGGGAGGCTTTGTGCCATTGGCTTTCTGCTGTCTAAGGAAAAACTGCTCATAATGATGATTACTGTGGCATTTAAGACTCATTAGCTCCTGAGAGCCTCTTTCTGGCTTGCACTGGATGTGCACCCTCAACTAAAGCGCCCCGTGTTCCCATGCTGCATGGGAGCTGGGGCTGAGAGCCTCTGCTTTGCTCTCCTGGGTCTCCCTCTCCTCCTGGGCCTGGCAACACAGAGCATGAAGCTCTCAAGTAACAGCTCAGCTGGAATAGAGGAGAAATATTGGGGCATGGCATCCTCATGATGCCCCGTGGGGTTGAGGGGGAGGATCTCTGCTTAGGATCTATGCTGATGGTTGTAAACTGCTGACAAGTTGCCACAGGTTGGGGTGTGAAGAAAGCGGGGGAAATAAGATTACGATACCAAGAAATTAACTGGCAGAGAGTGTATGTGTTGCACTGATTCTCCAAGAAATGAGAATGAGATGCTCATCTTGTCTCAAATCTTGGAAGGTAGACTTGACAAAAGCAGAGTACAAGACTGCAGGTGTCACTAGCACATTGTCAAAATGAGCCAGGAACACAACAAGAGGCTTTCTTGGGACACAATAATTATGATAAATGAAAAAATTGTTTACCTTAGTTTACATGGCGGCCTCTTGTAGGCAAACAAATTTGATTTAGGGAGTTTCACTCTAGTAAAAGGAACACCTGGACCTAATGGCACCTCTGCAGCAGAGGACCACAAAGATAACAAAGGGTCCAAGCATCTCTTGTATGAAAAGTGGCTGGCAGAGCTGCAACTGCTCAGCCTGGAGAGGAGACGGCTCTGAGGGCTGTCTCTGTGTGTGGGTCTTACCAGTTTATCAGTATGTGATGGGAGGGTGTGAAGCAAACAACCAGGCTCTGCTCAGCGATGCCCAGTCACAGGAAACAGGCACAGAAGAAATTGTGACAGAGCATAAAGAAACACTTCACTGTGAGAGTGGGAGAACATTGAACAGATTTCCCAAAGGCTGAGGTGTCTACATCTTTGGAAAAATTCAAAGTCTGGCTAGACACGGTCCTGAGAAACCTGCTCCACCTGCTTGAGCAGGGGGTTGCGCCAGATGATCTTCAGAGGTCCCTCCAACACTATTTTGCAATTAGTTTAATGTATTACTAATTCACCTATTGGAAAACACAGAAGATGTAAGCAATTAAACAAGCACATTGGGAAAAACCTTTCCTCTTCTTTCCTTCATCTAATGGAGTATTTCCATGATCATGGCTTCCTTACACGTACAGAAGCTTTAAATAATTGTCCTGAACCTCTGAAGTCCTAAAGGTTGTCTCCTACCTATGCACTTAAGCAGTTCAAACTCACTGTAATATGTGTGGACATATTAAACTGACCTAAAATGCTTCCAAAAATGACAATTATTGTTGGAAAACGTTTCATGTAATAGATCAAAACCTGGGCAAGAAATATGGGTGGTACATGGAGCATTGCATTTGGGAATGCCTGCAGCAGTGGGGCATTGGACCGGGGTAGCTGCTCTCCACAGGCAACGGGGCCTGCTGGGTGCAGCATCACTGGCTGGGGAGCTGCAGCAGGTGACTGTGAACAGTGTTGGGCAAAAGAAGTCATGGACACTAATGCTAGGAGTCATGTGCACAGGTTTGTCCGTGGCTATTGCCTAAGCAAAGCTGGATGAATATTTGACTCAGATGAGGTAAATAGAAATGCTAAATTTTTCTCTTCCTTTTGGGCTTTGCTGAGCTAGGACCACCTCATGCTCTAGAGCAGTGGTGCTGATGAAATGGAACATGAATTCAGTGCATCTCCAAGTCAGCTGTGCACACTCACACCGTGTTGATGAGCCTTGCTTGTGCTGATGGGTGTATATCTGTTGTGCCTGAGCATGAGCGGGCACTGACACAGGCCTCACGAGAAACCTCTGTCCAAAGATGCTGGTGCAGGGGTGTCTGTAATACCAGAGTGTCTAGAAAAGGCAAACAGTTAATTCACACTGCAGGTGAACAGTTGCCTCTGCTCTGATGAGCATGATAAGCCGAAAGTCTCTCCTCTCCTCTCCTCTCCTCTCCTCTCCTCTCCTCTCCTCTCCTCTCCTCTCCTCTCCTC
>VWPW01006249.1:0-121873 GCA_013389825.1 Crypturellus undulatus | reverse complement strand
CTCCCTCTCCCTCTCCCTCTCCCTTTCCCTTTCCCTTCCCTTTTGTAATTTTCCCCATCTCCTTGCTGCTGCCACAGTGCACCTGAGTATGGACTTGTTCTCATGCCATACCAACCAAGATGAGTTAGTCCCCACAGTGGGCTTTGACTCAGACTGCAATGCAGATGCAGCCTAAGGAAAAACTGAAACTGGAAGGGAAGCTAAAGCAGAATACGGAATTATGAAAAATTAAGAATGTGAAATATTGGCAGCTGAACTTTACCAGAAAATCTTGAAAGACTGTCGCAGTCCCACTAAGCTTTTCTATGCACTAATGGTTGCAGGTAGGAAATTTTCCCTGTCATCACAGAGAATAGAGGACATCTGGTATTGTCACTTGCTGTGATGAAACGTGCTGCAGCAGGGAAGTCAGACCCTTTCTGCACAGAATTCTCTGAAGAGCAGTGAATGTGGGAGGTTATCGGCTGGCTTTATTCAGGCCAGCTGTGCGTGAGCCACACAGCTCTACAGGATCACCCAGGAGACCCGGGTAGGATATTGTCACTGTGCGCGCAGGGTAGAGAAAATTGGTTCCAGATGAAGCCCCCAGGGTCTATTGCCAGCGGAGAAGGAGCCCTGCTTATCCAGCCGAGCACTGTCTTGAGAGCAGAGTCTCCCTGCTGGTGACTGCATGGACCAATGCTTGTGTGTTTTTTCAAGAATACTTCTAATTTGGCTGGAGCAAATCTGTCAGATCTGCTATACTGTGTGGCAACACTCAGGAAAATGGATTTTTGTTTTTTTTTATGGTAAGTTCAGGTAGTGGCCCAGACGAGGCTCCTGAAGCAGTGGCCCTGCCTGTCCTCTGGGATGCTGGGCAGGAGCTCAGCGATGGAACCATGGCCGACACAAAGCAGCATCCCTGCTATGCGCCCACAGGGCTCCGCTCCTGCCTCTGGGACAGCGCTTGGGGAAAGAGAGCTCTCTAGACTCTGTTAGCAGCAGTTTGGCTGCGTACACTGGTGCCTATTGCCTGCCTCAGTAGTCAGGCTACACCTCTACTTCTGAGAAGGCAAACGTAAAATTGTAGCACTAGTGCCCAATAAGTCACAAAGAACGTGTGATAAATATGGAAATGTTTACATTCAGGTGATATATAT
Source organism: Crypturellus undulatus (assembly GCA_013389825.1). Lineage (NCBI taxonomy): Eukaryota > Metazoa > Chordata > Aves > Tinamiformes > Tinamidae > Crypturellus > Crypturellus undulatus. The sequence goes on along the minus strand of VWPW01006249.1, from coordinate 120,734 downwards.
CCTTCATTAGCATCCATAGAGCTGGAAACTGGCCCCTTTGATGGAAGTGAAGTCCTTTAGTTTAAATATAAAGGTACTAATATCCAAATAATAGAGGATGTGTCAGCTGACACATTAAATGAGCTCCCAGTCCTGGGTTAATCACCTTCACACACCAACACACCATCTGTTGACACTAAATGTAAACCATATATATATTTTTTTAACATTCATGAAAATTACGCCATTTTCTCAGCTAAAGTCAAGATTTATAAGAAAATGCCAGATGAAACCACTTTTCCTAGTTTTCCTACCAATGAGCTTATGCCAAATGAAAAGATATCAGTAGCAGCTGATGTGCTTTGTCAGCATAGCCCTGCTGCATGCTGCCTCTCGACTTTGGGCTTCTCTTTCAAACAGGCAGCGGCATAACCAGCAGCCAAGTCCACTCTGCCTAAGATAAACCCTCACCATGTGACAGGGCTTGTCAGTTTTGTAAGGCAGTGATGAATTAGAAAGAGGTTACGCAGCAAACTTCCCCCACTAATCTTGGGGAAACAATTTACAGAAATTATACAATGATATGATTTTACATGATATGAAACAGAGAGCAGACTCTTTTTCTTTCAATCATGGGACATTTCTAGTACTCAGAAAACTGAAATCACAGTCTTAATATCCTGGACTTATAAATGCCTTTCTTCATATTAACTCACACTAGTCCTGTGTTTTACATTTGCTGAGTTGCATTGCAATAGATTGTCTCTTGGCAGAATTTTTAGGAATTCTTCCTCCATTGACTCTTGCTGTTCAAGCACAATTCAAGCTGAATATCTACATTTAGTAACAAGCAGCTGTGTGTATTTTGATTTTATTTTGGAGAGGAAAGGAGGAGACTAAACAGTGCCCTAAACAGAACGAGGCAGTGTTTGCTCATTGAATCTTCCATTGTTAGATGAAGTGTTTATAAAATTATCTGTGGACAGATCTTCGCCTTTCAAGCCTTTGTGGCCAGCAGCTCCTGGACATTGTCTCCATTGGGAGCATGTCTCAGTTGGGAATTGTGGCTCACTGCCAGTTCCCCCATTCCTCATGCAGAAGCAGATAATGATGGACTTTGGTGGTCTGAGGTGAGAGGCAGGGGCATGAGAGCTGCCATCAGTTCAATCAAGATGAAATTTCACTCAGAACCAGGAAAGTGATGGGTCTACTCTCCTCCTGTGTCATCAAGAAAGATCTGGGCCATCAAGATGCATTTCTGTAAAACAGAACAAAAAGTCTCCCTCAAAGTAAGGCAATGAATGTTTGGAGTCCTTGTAATATTTGACTTCATAGACCTCAGTGGAAACTTTGCCTAACTAAAGATGATAGGAAGGGCCATTGGTGATAATGCATACCTCCCTCCTCCTCAATTTCCTTTTCTAGTCTTGATTCAAATTTCTACAGTTCAGGAGGGAAACTAAACTTGCTTTTCATGGCCGTATGGAAACAGAAGCCCTTGTTGTTCACCTATGCAATGATGACCTGACATAGTCTTTACTTTCTGTCCCTACACAGGGGCACACCGGAGAAGATTAGGCTGCTGATGTAGAATGCTGCAGAGCTCTGCAGCCTAAGCAGATCGTCAGCTGATTTTCCTTTTCCTACTTTATTTGTTCTTTTCCTATTTTCCTGATGTGTGAAAAATATCTTCAAATAGTTGGAGAACTGTTACTATCCTTTGAGAAACAGAAAATACATTTTCAGGTCATGATTCCTTGATGCACACTGTTTGTTGTTATTTAAATCTCTTTGCCCTATGTGAATGTGGGACTCCCAGGTCCAGAATTCCCAAGATTATTGTTAGTATTCTTCTAAAACAAAACTACAGCAGTTGCTGCCTGCCCTTCCCACTGTGGTTCTGTTTTCTTGCTTAGAAGAAAGACAAACCCATGTTTTCTTAGCGAGTCAAGCATATCTTAGCTGAATTCCTTCAGGACTCCTGAAACAATTCCCACGGGGCCCTAGGTTACAAGCCAACTCATCTGTGTTTTCCTGATAAACAAGGCTAAGTAAACCTCTTCTTTCTTGGAAAAGCACATATCTGAGGCAGTTATCCCCCTAATACTTTCCGGGCTACCAACGGCTGGCAATAATTTATGTGTAGAAATACTAGGGTTGGATGTTACAGATACCCTGCATACGGGAAATCCTGATTTTCCGAAAAAAAAACCCCCAAAAGAGCAAAACAAAAGCCTGTGAATTTGGGAATTGAATGATACTCATAGATACTCATAAAAATAATCTGTCACAGTTTTCTTATCTGAAACATACTTTTAACAGGTGACAGATACAATTTAGTTTCGCCTTGTCACGGTCACTTTGAACATAAAAAGGTGTCATTGTGAAGAAGAAAGGCCTTCCAAAAATTACTTGTCAGTTGTTCCATTGGCACTTTGCTTCTTTCAAATACAGCACAGTATGTCCAAATAAGCTTTTCTGTGAAAATTAAACTGTCTCTTACAATTGAGCTGGTATGCACAAAAACTGAACATACAATGTAAATCCAATGAAATGACAGTTATTTTCAGGTTTTAGTTATTCCTATGTTCTTTTCTGGTCAAAAATAAATAACTCTACTGTCTACAGTAATGTCCTAGCAAAAAGTTGCAATGAGAATTTTATCCTATTACTTCTTGATTATGGAAATACTTAATTTGCCTTGGTTCTATGCACATTTTTTTTTTCTCCAGTTTTGGAGGCATGAGAGAGCAAGTATTTTTTGTAACAACCCAAAACCTGTGATGCTTCTGAAGCCATTACTATGTGCAGAATGCATGCACTGGAGATGACACTGCAGGTGGCTTGGCACAGCTTGAGCTGCAATATGGAGGTGTTGTGGGATCATGACCTTGATGAATCTAATATATCAGATTTGTGACTGTAATTTTGACATTAACCACCGTATCACTCTGTGTATGCTTACTTTTATTCCGACTCATATTTCTGTGTCCCTGCTTTCATGTGCACAGAAATGAGCTGACCAGGCCAATACTATGGTGATTCTCTGTGTTGTCTGAATTTATATGGGCCGCCATTTGAAAATAGGGTAGGTACTGATGAGGTATTTTTTTAATGTATTCCTTATTCCTATGTTTATTTGGTAGTGCTTAAACCCTTTTCCTGTTGCACGTAGAGAGAGAGTCAGTGTGTCAATATATTTGAAGCACATGACCTGAATGGTAGTGTTGAATGGGAAATCCTTTTCCGAAACACAGCTTCTGTAAGAATTTGCAAGAATTGCCCAATGAACCTGCTCTTAAGGGAAGATAACAGAAAGAAGAGAACAACAAACATAAATGGAGAAACAGTTCTCATTCTCACTTAAACTATCATTGATAGTGCATACAGGAATTATTTCTTCATGAAATTGCATGATAGTCCTTTTACTGCTAGGGTTTTGCAACAGTCCAAGACTTGGTGTCTTCTTCTGCTGTTTTCACTTGAAGCTTTTGAAATAAAGAGGGCATCCTGGCTTGTATCAGGAACGGTGTAGCTAGCAGGACCTGGGAAGTGATTGCCCACCCGTACTCGGCACTGGTGAGGCTGTCCCTCAAATACTGGGTTCAGTTTTGGGCCCCTCGCTACAAGAAGGACATGAAGGTGCTGGAGCACGTCCAAAGGAGGGCAGCGAAGCTGGGGAAGGGGCTACAGCTGTCAAGCATTGGAACAGGCTGCCTGGGGAAGTGGTAGAGTCCTTGTCTCTGGCAGCACTGAAGAAACGTGCAGATGAGGCAGGGAGGTGAGGTGGTGTTGCGGGACATACAGTTGGACTCAAAGGTCTTTTCCAACCATAATGATTCTATGACTTTGCCTTACACAAAAAATGTATGTGGTTGCTAAAGATGCCTCCCTGCAGTCCTGTTCTCATTCCCAAGAACTTATGCCAAACTATCAAAAGACGCTTTTCTTTTTCTTTGGCTTCAGTGTGAGAGGGACTCTCACCTATGTAGAGTGCTCTCTGAAGCCACAATGTGAGTACAAAGCATTTCTCTTTGTTCTATACATATACTGCATTGTAAGATGCTGTCTCTTGAGATTGCTCTTCTTTGTGCATCTGTGGACCCAATTTGTCTCCTCCTTGCTGTTCTGAGTGCCTTGCTTACAGCTACTTGTTATGTATTTGCATGATTTAAATTGCATGTCTCCCTCATGTCATTATTTGGCTCAGTCCTTATCTGATCAGCTATCTGATGAATATTAGCAATTATATGACAGCTATTTGATGAATTTTAGCAATGATAACAGTGTCACTGTAAGTCCCAATTTCACATACGGTTTTATTCACTTCCTCAGAGTCTGTGCTTCTGTTAGTGCCCTGAGCAGGTGCATCCAATAGTTCTGGATTTTATGATCTGTATTTATATATCTTCCCTAGAAACATCACAAGAAACACAGCTTGGTACATAAGGCTGAGTAAACACAGGAGAGTGATTCATAAAGTTTTAGTGACTTAAGATTTTAATTTTCTTGAGAAGCCATGTTTAGAGAATACCTTATTATTTAGCATGAGAATGTAGCAAAATGAGAGGGATGCCTTTTCCTTCCCTTATGGAATCTGTTCAAGTGTGTCTGAATTGTAAAACCTTGAACATACTCTTTGCTCTCACAATTTTAAGGATGTGATTCATTCAGTTTGTGTTGGATGCAGAAGGAAGAAGGAAATTTCTGTGACTATTCACCTGAAAAGCAATATTTGAAAGGTTTTTAAAATGCCTGAATCTACAAATTAAGGATTTTTCCACTATCTTCTTAAATTCCTGCACCATGCGCTCTACCCTTATGGCAGCTTGCTCTTCAACAGCACGTACTCTAGCACGCTATGCACATGCTCAACGTGCTAACATCACACATGGTGGCGTTGCTGTGGCAGCTCATGGAACGGCCGCCGTTGAGCTGCACACACATCCAACAGTGCATGTTCTGCAGGACACATCTGGCGTTGCAGCAGGGCATGCACTGGCAATTAGCAGTGTGTTACAGCACTCTCGCTAGCAAACGCTGAGCAGCACACGTGCTTCCTCGCTGCACAGATGCCAGTAGCGCGTGTCCTGGCAGGGTGCTTTCTGTTGCTGCAGCAGTGCATCTCCAAGCACCATTGTGCTCCAACACCAGTGCACGTGGTGCGGCAGTCACAGGCAGGTGACACGTAATCCAGCAGCTTTATGGCATGCTGACAGCTCTCACTGACTGGCAGCTCCCTACCATCCCAGTGGCACACAGACTGACAGCTCACCTTCCAGAGACATGCATGCTTTCTGCTGTTTTAACAACAGGCTTTCTAACAGCATCGCTCTTGACAGGACACATTTTAAAATCATATTTTCTGTCATTCTGCTGTACACTTTCTAAAGCATGACAACGACATTCCTTCTGACAGGATTTGTTTGGATGGTGCTGACACAGTCAGCCCCGAACACTGCAACAGTGTGATTTGTCCTGCACATGCGTTCCAGCACCAGCCCTTGTAAAAGCTGCCCTTTTAGTTCTGTCAGGAAAGATAGGCATAAGGGAAAGAGAATAGTTGCTGTAAATATAAGGCTTTTAGTCCCAGAAGGAAAAGGGAGGACAGACTACCTGAAAATTGTTGGATAATAACTGAAGTAGAAAAGAACCAGGGCTCTGTCTTGTTCTAGTTATAGACTGATAAACTGGCTAGATCAGGTCATGGAAGTTTTGGCAAAACTGGCAAGAGCTAATGCTGATGGGAACTTAACCGCCTAGACTTTTATGCTGTAAAAGGTGCAAATAAGGGGAACATCCAGAAAATTATTGAAATGCATTCAGAAGATTATTTCTGTTGATGGTGGTAATGGAAAAGCACAATCTTAGACAAATGCAGAAAAAGGAGAATGTCTGGAGAACTGCCTTTTGAATAGCTTAGAATAAGAGCAGCAGCACCAAGAGAGGAGGAAGCAAGAGACTGAACAGGATGGCTAGTGGATTCCCTGGGTGAGGAGACATTCCCCCCATGGCTTCAGCAGCAGCTGCAGCTGGCGATGCACCAACGTGCCTGGAGCATGCAGAAGCAGCTGGCACTGCTGCCAAATCACTACTGGGTGAGAGCGAGGTGTCTTCAGATCAGCTTTCCCTGAAGAAATGAATCCTTGGGTCTGTAGAAAACGAGCTGAGACAGTCATAAGCATTAGTGGTTATCTTTGGGAAATTGTGAAAGCCGAATGAGGCAGCACAAAATGCAGAAGGAAGACATATCTTTTTCTAGGAAGAGGATAGAAGGCAGAAGGAATTTTCAATCAGCAAGTTTAACTGCAAGTTCTAGAAAAATACTAGAATAAATAAACAGTTTGTGAAGACAGCTGGGTATTTATTAACAGTGTAGTGTTGCACAAGGCTAATTTCCATGTGCAACAGAGGAAAGAGCCTTGCAGGTATACAGCAGCTGGCTATATCTTCTATTTTGATTTTAGTAAAGCTTCAGCACTGATATTTTTATAAGCAACCTAGGATAATATAATTATAATATAAAGCAGGTGGATGAATAATGGTTTGGAAACTGTGTCTGCAGATTGATTGCCAGTCATTTGCTGTCAAACTGGGAAGCCATGCAGAATAGAGTTTCACAGAGATACATCCTAGAACGAATATTATTTAATGTTTTTATGGTTAATGTATTTAACAAGTCAAATTAATCCAGAGTATTCTATTGCAATTGAAGAATAAATAGCAACAGATTCCCTAGCAGTACTACTCCTTTCTGTCCAAATTCCATCTGGAATGATACTCTGCCCTAGGTTAACACAAAAATGCTGTGAAGTTTTGTTCCTGCACCATGGGCCAAAGGAGTGGGCATATTCCCAACTGTGCCAGCAGCCTTGTATCAAACATGAGCCAGTGGGAAGGGGATCTCTCCAGTTCTTCGTTGTGTTCCCTCTTCTGCATCCTATGGCCAGGGACCCTCCTGATGCCCTGCTATTCCTCCACATACTACAGTCAGAATTTTGTTTGGAGCAAAGCTCTGAGATCATCTTAGCAAGAGCTTGGTTTCTGGAAAGCTTCTTGGAAAAAGACAGGCCCAGTTCATAGTTTGATGAGCAATTCGAAGACTGGCTGAACCAGCAATGAGTCTTTGTATCCTAGGAGGCCTGGGTGCATTGGGCAGCGCTGCCAGCAGATCGAAGGAGAGGATCCTGCCCTTGTGCTCAGCCCTGCTGAGGCCACGGCTGCAGTGCTGGGTCCAGTGCTGAGCTCCCCCTACCAGAGAACATGGAGCTCCTGGAGAGAGGCCAGTGTGGGACTACAGAGATGAGGAGGAGACCAGAGCATCTCTCCTATGCGGTGAGGCTGAGGGCGCTGGGCTAGTTCAGCTTGGAGTAGAGAAGTATGAGAAGGATCTTATCAGTGCATAAAAATACCTTAAGGTGTCAAGAGAACTATTTTTCAGTGGTGCCCTGCAATAGGATGAGAGGCAACAGACAAACCGAGACACAGGAACTCTATCCGAACATGATGAAAAAGTTCTTGACTGTGAGGGTGGCTGAGCAGGTTGAGCAAAGAAGTTTTGCACTCCCCCTCTTTGTAGATATTCAAAAGTCATCTGGCGTGGTCCTGGACAATGTGCAGGAGGTGGCCCCGCTTGATCAGGCAGTGGTGTGTGTACGTGGTAATCCAGCAGATGCAGCCATAGGAGTATCTGAGCCATGGAGCACCCAGCAAGATGTTATCAATGCAGAGTTGAGTAACTGTGTTTGTCCTTGAAACTTCATCATCTGGTTCACCACTCTGTATTTTAGAGTTTTATGTTCATTTTCTCTGTGCTCTAGAGTAAAGCTTTATGATGATTGATGCATTGTAATCCAAAATTAAACTAACCAGATTCTTCCAGTTCCCATAAAATGAGAGATCTTTGCAGTTAGAGTTAAATATACTAAGGACAGTGAATTGAATTTTGAGGAATTAATAATTCAGTTACTACAGTCACCAATAAGGCACATTCGAAATATTAGAACTTGCAGCATCTGAGGTAAGTTATTTCCCTTATAAGAACAGGAAAGTTCATGATTCTATAATTAAACCCACTACATTTTCCATAAATCATTATTATGGTTCTATACTAATCTACTTTAGTTAAGTTCTTACTCTGCTTTCATCACCCGTGTATCCAACATCATAAACATCTGTAATGTTCTATGAGACATGTGTGTGCAGTGTAGTTTGCAGTAGTTATAAATGAAAGAGGGGAGTGTTTGACCGGTTAATTTTGGTGACTGTCAAACATTATTGTATGTTTTGTGAAAGGTTACTTAGCTGTGCTTTTGCAGAAACCATCATGACTGTACATTTTCTCACAGTCCTAGCATGTGATGGACTTCGGAGATATGTAAAACGTGAGATGATTTTCATATTGCTCTCTTGCTTATCTGTTTTTCAGAGAGAGGCGTTCGAAGAGGCTTGGCAAGGGAGGCTTCATGTGGACCAAACAACAGCTTGCTGGCAGCAACATTCAGCTATGCATGTAGAGGCTAACTGAGCAAGCACTGCTACTGCCTCGTGTGCTAGGAAGTGCCACTTGGAGGGGAAACGAGGCAGCAAAGAGCTTCTAACAGTGAGGAAGTCAGAGCGGCATCTGTCTTACTGGTTTTGTGCTTGCCTTTTCTTTCCATACATTTGAAGTTCTCTTAAGCAAATAGCAAGTTACCTTTAAACCTATAAATTCACAGACTTCATATTCTGTCAAAAATCATTTTGGCTACAGGAGAGGAACAGAAAGCTGAAGGGCAAGCTGAGAAACAATATTAAGCCTCTTTTGCTAGAGCCTCTTAATTATCAGCATCCCCAATGATGCACAGTTTTGGTACCACTCTACCTACTTATGTTTCCTATATCTTCCAAAGAGGTAAGATTTCAGGGGAAAGATGCAAACTTCTCTTGTCTTTCTACCTGACAACCTCATGTGACCCAGTTCTGCAGGTAGCTGCCTTGTTATAAAATAGATGAGCTGCTCAGGCAGTGCAAGTTGTTCGGATTGGAAACTGTAGCAATATACTTCAGATTGAATATTTTTTCAAAACAATTGTTCTGAATTTAACTTAATTGCATTGATCTGTTTTTTTGGTGCGTCAGTAGGTGTTTGACAACTTGTTAAGTGATAGACAAAAGCTGGTCATTTGAGAACTGGGTACTCTTGCGAATACTTTTGGCAGGGAAGAGGAAGAAAATCACAAAAGCAAGCTTGCAAATTCTGAGGAAAAAGGGTTTTTGAAATATGTTGGCTTTTGATATGCCAAATAAACACATTTTGAATGCATGTAGACCAGCGCAGAACTGAGTGGGGCTGGCCCAGGGGACACTCAGGTGATGTGCTGTCTGACAAACTGGGGGTAACAACATGCGCACGAGGGTCTGATTGGACATAAATTGGTTGTGAGAGGTGACAATGGCACTCCCCGTTGCACAGGGCTGTAGGACAGACGGGGACGTTAAGGGGTTGCCCCATCTGTGACTTGGGGCCACTGACCACGGCCCTGCGGGCACAGAGCTGCTGCGACGGTGCTGCACATCCCCGTGGACTCTGTTGGGCTTGCAGGCACGCAGCAGCAAACAGACACCCAGAGCCCAAGATCTCTTCCTGTTACTCCTTTATTTACTTTATTGGAGTTATACCAACTATTAGACTGTGACAGTATCAGAAACATAGGAACTGCCTTTCATGTATCCGTAATACTTTAAGGAAAAATGTTTTGGGGAAGGAAGTAAAGCTTGTCAGATGTGCCAAAAATGTCCTGCAACACATATAAAAGTATCAGTAACATATAAAATGCCTAGATAATATTTTTCTAATAAAAGAGAAAAAGTTCTACCTCCAGGATGAATTAAATCATTTATGACTGTCATGTTTTTTCTCATCATGATCTGATTTTATTCATTAGGGGAAAATAAGAGGACTATTACAATCTGCCATTGTATAATAAAACACTTATATTAAATTACATATGTTATAGAATCCCAGAACAGATGGAGTTGGCTTAAATGATTAATATATTTGGTGTTTCAAAGAGAGAAAGGTTTTTGAGAGAAAAGGATGTTATGAGGAAAAGTGAACAAGTTCAAATAACTGGATAGAAAATATAAAGACAGACGTTCTTTGAAAATAAAGGATTAAAAGGTTAAAAAACATAATTTACCATAATGAAAAACAATGAGTGTTTCACCTTAAATGTCAAGGTGGTGTGAAGGCAATATGAGAAATAAAGATAATCAAACAAGTTCAACAATATTTAACAAGAAATTATAATACAATTTGTGTTACAAAGTATTAGTGAATATTACTTGATGTAAAAGTGAAAAATCTTTGCATGGTAAAACTGAGGAAGGTATAGAGCTGAAGTATTTTAATAACAAAATAAGTCCTTTATTTAATAAATAAATAGACCTGTTATTAGAAAGAGATGGTAAAGTTTTTCATGGTGCATTTAGTGAGGATCTTTTCAATACGCAGCAGTGTGATAAAAGCAGGGTGGTGCAGTTTCATTTCACAACAGGATAATGAAGTATTCTGCAGTTTATTAGTAACAAAATTTGGTTTCACGGATCTTCCAGGGATAAAAAAAAATAAATCAAAAGCCCAGAGAACATAAGATTCAGGTTCAATTAATATAACTTTAAAATAATTACTTATTAGTAATAAGTAATTAGGAATTATAAGTAATTATTAGTAATAAGTAATTAGGAATAAGAAATGAAATGCCAGAAAAAGACAAATTTCATCTAAAATATTAGGCAGGTGCACTTGTAAGTTGTTCTCAGCATCACTCTGCAATGCCTGCATTAGATCTTTTCTGAGGAAATTTATTTTAGCTTTCAATTAATTTAAGGATCCTAGGATGAAAGTATTTATGATGTTATAAGGGATGGAATAACTTAGATATTCTCGATGTGTTTTTAATGTATCATTTTTTTAATTGCACCATTAGGCCTATAAAATACATAAAATCAGCAACTACTGCATCCTCATGGTGGCTGTCACTGGAGAGCCCCCAAGCAATGGGTGTCCCTGGATGTCCCCAAGATGCTCGTCTGGCCTCAGGCTGGCAGCTGGGTGGGAAGTTCTGTCCACACGGACCTGGCAGTAGGCAAATCAGAGCCTGGAGACTGACAAGGCAAGAACAATTAGAAAACAATATGTGCTTTTATAGCAGCCAAGTGCCAAGCTGTGTGTCTTGGGATATATCAAGACACATGCTGAGTAACTAGTAAAATTAAGTGTCTGTACAACACAGATGGTCAGATTTTATCATCTAAAAATATCTTGTAGCTGAGGTTCTAAGTATATGTCCCAAAAACAAACAAAAAAAAAAAGCAAAATGAGTAATTTGTCATTATAGGATGCAGTTTGATTATTTTATGAAAAAAGATTGTATGATAAAATGATCTGCAATAGCAGAGGACAAACTTCCCAGCCCTGAATGTTTTTTCCAGGCCCATGACTTTTTAGGCTCTATGTTTTGGCTATGAAGTATAAATAATTTTATAGGAGTATAAATAATTTTATAGGAGTAAGTGTTCACATAGAAAATAAATAATGTTCTTTATAATGCCTGACACTGCAGAAATTCCAAGTACCCTTTGAGCTGATGTTTACAGCATAAGCAAAATTTAGCTAGAATAGCTTTCTCCCACTGGATAATCCAGCCGAGAACTGAGAAAGGTTTCCTCACACCTACAAGAGCTTGGCTTCAAAGAGAATGTTGCCAGAATGACTTTGTGTTTATTATAGCTACATAGAAGCTAAAGACAGTTTTAATCACACTAATTTCTAAGTGCGGCATGTGCGTCAAGCCCTATCTCTGTGCAGGGACAAATGGGTGGTGACATCTGGTCATGGCACCAGCTGCTGGATAGGGATCTGGAGTAGCTGCTGTGCTGCATCCACTGTCACCCAGGGATGGGAGCCTGGGAGAAGCCAAGTGGAGAAAAATGATATCCATACCTGGAAGCTGCCTTAGATTTATAAAGATCAATGGTTTTAGGTTACTTTTGTCTGCTGGGAAGAAATCCTGTAGGATGGTTGAAGTCATGGGTGAAGAATTAACTGCATTCCTTGGAACTCTTGTTTTTGCTGAAGGCTTGTTGCTCAGCAAGATGAAAACATTCTTTTGTTTTGGTTTCCTAGGGAGTTAAAGTGCATTTTGGAGAAGAGAGCCACAGTACGTAGGTCATGGGAGTCAGGCAACGAGGACATGAGCAGACCCCTGTGAGCAGAGGACCACAACGATCAGGGAGACGGTGCATGTAACAGGCCGCATAGGGCCAGCACAGAGCGTGACACTTCCAGGAGGGCACAGCCGTGTCTGGCAGTGCTTGCAGCCCAAGTAACCGGCATTCCTGCGGCTTATAAAAGTGATGGAGCAAGCTTCTGTGGAACAGACTCACGAAGTAGTGGCGTGAGTATTTGGTGAATTTCTGAAAAGTTGGTCACTATAGCACGAGTGCTTTCTTGCACTTTTCTTTTTTTTTCTTTTTTTTTTTCTTCTCTATTTTGGAGTTGTCCTTGGTTTCCAGAATGGCTGTGTTACATTTTGAGCTGGTTCACTTTAATTATTTATCTTGGTTTCTCTTTTTTTTGGTTCTTCACTGCTACAGATATGAGCTTCTTACTGCTTAGAAACTAACCATTAAGCTAGTTAACAGAAAACATCATGTTTCTTCTGTCACTGGTGCATGTCTTCAGCAGGTTGTTTGCTCTAATTTCCAGGAGGGCTCTCACAAAGTTCTTGTTTTGGGGACTTGGAAGGGCTATGGCACAGTTTGCTGTGTTTGTCACTAGCCCGGGACAGTGATAAGTGCATCCTGGACACAAGGCTTCGTGCTGGCTCTAATATTCTAGGTCTGAGGTGCTCTCATTCCTGACTGATTCCTCTCTCAGGCCTTCAGCTCCAGGGAAGCCCATGCTCCATGTGGCGCCTTTCCTACTTAAAAAATTCTGCCAAGGAGCAGCACACATGTAATGACTTAGTTGTAGAGCTTCTCTCTTCTCAGGTGTGTGCGCTAAGTGTCTTGTTCCAGAGGGCTTGCATACATTCATTAAACATGGTACACTTACAGGAGCATCTTCCATGGGGCTTATTTATTTACATTATTTATTTACATTAAATGTCAGTAACAGAAAAGTCATGGTAGACACCTGAATGAATTGAAGTTGTGCTCAGGAAATGAAGAGGAACAATTGTTTTTTTCTTGCTATCCCAGACTTTGTAGGAAAAAAAAAGAAAAAAGGAAAAATATCCTCTGTATTTGGAAAATTATAATAATTATAAATAACCCAATGTCACTTGTAGAAAATAAAGATACAATTTTTGAGTATGCTGATTAGATTTGAATGGGGTGAATCCAGCTCCTGTCTGTTTCACAAAGTACTGCATCGTCCCTGTAAAATGGGTGCCAAAAAAAATCTATGTTTCACTCAAATGAATATTCAACGATGCTTTACTTCAGAGGCAATATTAGGGAAACACAGTTTTCTTTAAATTCTCACATATCTTTCAAATGTGGATTTCTACTGATTTCAGATATATGATTCAGAGAACATTAGCTTCAATTTATCATTTATGAGAGTGCTTCTCACTTTTATTACATTTCAATATTTTTTACTTATTTTTTGAAATAATTTAAGAAAGAAATTTACATACACTATTAAAATTAATTTTAATCAATAATTAGGAGATTTCTGCAATCTATCCAAGACTGATATTAATTAAAGAAAAGATTAATTTCACTGCTCCTTTTTAGATAGTTTGACCCATAACAAATATAATATATTCTCTCTTCTAAAACAAGATTACTGAAACATGCACATAGATTGTTACAGGATCTCTTTGTATTGAATAATCTCTCCATAAGCAATCCACATCAGCATTGTGTCAGGAGTCGATTCTCCTTAATGCTCATGATTTCCCAAGGAGTCAAAACTATATTTTTAAATTTCTAAGATAATTGTGTTATTATCTGAAAAAATGGAAGACAATAGCTAACTTTTTACTATTTTTCTTTTCTGTCATAATATTTTTAGATCAGTTTGTTGGTCATTCATTTAATAGTAATTCTTTACAACTGTTTCTGCAAAAAAGTCACCATGAAAATAAAGTCACCAACTGAAGTTTTATTCCACATGCAATTACATTTTCTTAATTTTTAAATTATAGCATTAGAAAACACTTTTAAGACAGTCAGAAGGAAATATGGGCAGTGTTCAATCACTGTTTATAGCTTTTCACAGAATCACACAGTGCTTAAGGTTGGTAGGGACCTCCAGAGATCATCTAGTCCAACCCCCCTGCTCCAGCAGAAAAAGGCTGAAAGGCTGGTGATGAAGCAATTATTTTGTGAAAAATCTTTTCCCACCATAACTAGATGCTTATGTGCTTTATTGCTTGCTTTTGACAGTTTGTTGTGGAACACAGAGCTTTTCTTAGCACCTTTACCATTAGAGGAATTTATTGCAGTGGCCTCAGCTTGTTGCTTGTTAGCAAATTTCATGTTTGTTGTTGCAATGAAGTAGGATGTTTTATTGGTGTTGCCAGATTCAAGGGAAAGTTTCTTTTGCTAATGAGTTTGACTAAAAGTATATGAGTGTGAAGGGTGGGGAATTATTCACACACTAGACATGATTTTCTGATATTTCTGTAGCTACAAAACACTTTCCTGCAGAGCCCTGACAGGGGATAATGGGGAGCAGCTCAGTAAGTGAGATGATTGGCAGGGATTTTCCTTGCTCTATTGGGTTAATTTGCACATGTGTTCAAGTGGTTCGTTCAAAGGTGGAGTCCCTTTTCCTGGATCTGAGCTGAATGTCCTTGATACTGCAAGAACTCCTCTAAGGTTAAGGATGTTGCAAATAACTTGCTCAGCACATGCATGGTGGTACCATGGGGATGAGCTGCACGTCCCAGCTTTCTGGATTGCCCTGCGTGGCTGGCAGTTTGCTGAACCCATGCATGCTGTTTCTTAGTCTCCTGCATGTTGTATTATAAGTTTTCACATTGATTATGGTGCCTTGGGAGCTGATGTTAATGTAGACATGGTCCATGAAGCATTTGAGGGAGGGATGGTGCAATTTAATGAATTCCAGGCTTGCAGTCCAGTTGTTAACAAAAATAGCTTGTCTGTGTGCAAACTATAATATGTTTCATGGTTTTCTGGCAGTTTCCTTATAGTGCTTCATGAGGAGACAGACAGATACCCTGTGACTCGTTCTGCATTTCTGAGCTTTTGGGGAGCAGGGAAAGCCGATTAAAAACTGAGCTGTGACTAAGTATGAAGAGGCTGATTTTGGTGGAGGCATGGTTTGGGGCTCGGAAAACTGCATTTTATTAAACTGTTAGTCTGTTGCTACATCCTCTCTGAGCACTGTTTTTGCACTTTCATCACCTACTAACCTTATAAACTCTGGAAAAATGTTCCTCCTGTTTCCTCGCAGTGCCCTTGGCCAGTAGCTCAGTTATATCCTCCTCTCATTCCAAAGGTTTCCCTGTTTCCAATAAACTGAACTCTCTCTTTCCTACCTGACTTTCTCTGTTACACACTGAGATTATGGTCACATGTATGGAACTAGAAGTATTTTAAAGGATGCTTCTACTGATGTGCTTGCCCTGGACCTCCTGCCCAGGAGTCTCTCTCTGTATCTGATCTTCCTGCTTTTTCCTCCCACCACCCTTTGTGCCTGGAAGGAGTGGGAGAGCCCCAGTAAAACCTCAGGAGTGTCCAGGAGGCTCCTGAAATCTTATTCCTTTGCAGTTGGCAGGCAAAGTCCATGTAGCCCTCAGTGACACTACAAATCTGGTTATCCGTATGTCCGACATTCATTACTACTGTCATGTAGCTGTGCAGCCACCTCTTAATCTGTTTTATGTTGCTGAGTTAGGGACACTTAAGGCTTGTATTTTAAACCTCTTCATTTATTTTAAGAAATGAATTTAAGTCTTGCCTGAATAATGAAGCCAATATACTTGTTTTTTCACTTGTGTTTCAATTTCAAGACTGTTTTTCAAAAGCTTCAGTTCTAACACTTTTCCCATTGTTTTGTTTCAATTAGTCTGACTTCTTGTAGCTACGGCTTGGTTAGACCTACAGCTCTATATACTTATTATATATAAGGCTATATATATGTTATTGATGCCATATTCTTAAAACTGCTTTTAGTCTAATTACATTTTATATATTCTTGTAAAACCTAAGAGGTAATTGTAGGACTGGATGATGCTTCGCCAGCACTGTCGAGAAGTCCCTGGCAGCTGCGAACATGGGGCACTCTCACTTGGGGACTTTCATGGGATGCTGGTGAGCCTTAAATGAATTTTCATGAGTTGGTCTTGTTGTCTGATACGTCTTGACATCTGTAATCAAAGCTGACAAGGAGCATCTGGGTAGAGATTGGCCATGGCAGGGACGTTGGAACTTAAAAATTACTGCATTGAATCAGACCATTTACCAAGAATATCATTTTCCTTATTCTTTTGAAAGCAACTTTTTGACTGCCATGCAATTCTTTGTGTTAGCCTTCTTTTTCCATTTTTTAACCATGGTGGCAATTTAGTTTCTTTTTTTTTCCTTAGATTTTCCAAATAGCAAATAAAATAAAGCTCTTACACTTATTTGTCCTTTCATTCCTTTCTTCTTCCCTTTCCTTGCTTTCACAGTTTTTTGTAGATCCCTGTTTTAAGTTCACCATCCCTTTTCACTCCTGGAAGTGCTGAAACTGAGTGGTACTTAGAGAAGTAGCTGCAGAGATGCAGGTGGCCGGGGGCCCGCGCTCTGCTCGGCTGCCTCCTCGGCTGCACTTTGCCCCGGCTCATGGTGCTGCAGGCTGCAGCGGGGGCTGAGCAAGCGGTACCGCCGCTGGGGGCGGCTCGCCAAGAGGGCAAGGGCTGCTCCACGGCCTGGTGCGCTGCCCTCGGCAGGGCTGCGGACAGGGCACTGCCTCGCTTTTGTTCCAAGTCTAGCTATTAAAATAGTGCTGAGAGGACTTCAGGACCACATCATTATTCCACATGCACACTGCACGGCCTAAATAATGTAGAGTTCAACCCAGCCCTGCTACTCAGCTGGTAGATCCATCTGCAGCCCAAAAGATTACAGATTTAATTAAATCAAAAGGCTAGCAGGAGTTAATTTTCCCCAGAGACTTTGAGAGTCTATTGTGATTTTTGCACAGTGCATGCTGAGACAATTTGAGCAGCTGCAGTTTAGATTTTCTGCTTATTTCTTGTAGGCTGTCAGAAATTCAGAATAGGTCAAAACTAAAAGTGCACTTGTAAGCACTGGCTTACTTCTATAACAACTTTTGTATCAACTTCTTACTATTAGAGTGTGGAAATTGGATTTAGCTTCATGAAACTTTCATGCAGTTCTCATGAATTTCCTCAGGACTGATTGGAAGATCTTTGAATGCATAGCCGTTTGATGAGACACAGTCCAGACTTCTGGGTCCCAGATTCCATTTTCTATCTCAAAACAACTTTTAAAAATATCGTTATGATGCATTGTTGAAAATCTATCAACTCTCAGAAGCAAGAGCTGTGACAGATACTAAGTGCTTATGCTTTGCCAGGGAAATGGATCACTCTTAGGTTAGAAGGGAATGGCTCATTTGTCCCAAGGAGCACAGGGGCACTATCACTTGGTGTCTCACCTGGGAAGCAAGCCAGGTGCTTGCTGTTACATGGTACAGCTGAATGCTGCTGGCATTACGACTGAGAGCATCAGGTAACCCCGCATAGGCAGCCCAAGCAGGGGCTGTGCAAATAACCTTTTTCTCATCAAGATGCAAAGATGCAAAGCAATTCATTATTTAAGCAGTAATGCTGCTAATGATCTAAAGGTGACAACTGCCTTCATCTGGTGACAGGTGAAGAAAGGGGAATGCAGTAGATTTTCAGAACTATACAATTGAATGGTTGTGGCTTCTTTAGCCTCTTGCTGGGGCTAGTGCTAATGTGGGCTCTGGAAGCGGTGGTGGATGCAGGGGCAGGGAAAGGCGTGGGGGATGCGCTCTCAGCTTGTCCCTGGACCTGCTCTTGGTGCCCTTGGTTCATTCATGTATCTGGATTGGATGCCCTTTGGTGCCTGGTGGATGACCAGCAGTCCCAGAGCAGCATGTGCAGCAGGAGCATCTGTAGCACTGCTAGGAAAGTCTCCCATTGATGAAGACAGGAGTCATAGTAAAGCCCCGAGCTGCAGATAACAGGCTAGCAGGAATGTTTGGAAGACTGTAGTCAAAACCCCTGCTCAAAGTGGGGCCAGGTCAGATCCACTCATGTCCTGGTCCAGAGCCATCTTGACAGCCTCCAGGGCTGTAGATCCTGGAGCCCCATCCCAGCACTGCAACTCCCTCAAAGGAAGATCATTCTCCCCTTTGTTCTCCTGGGATTTCTTTGTCACGGCAATTGCCACTGGTCACTGTCCCTAGTCCTGCTCTGCTCCTCTGAGATGGGTTCAGCTCTGTCCTCTCCATGGTGCCTTTTTAGGCTGCTGGGAGCAGGAATAATCCCTCCAAACCACTTTGCCTCTTCTGGCTGGGAACGGTTTCTCTGGGCACGTACCATGCCACAGCCCCGGAGCTCCTTGCAGGGAGCACTAGGATCTGAGTACAAAGGCACCAGCACCGCAGGGATGTGAATCTCCGTGTTTCTGTTGCTACCATGTTGTGTTTGCAAGATGCTGGGAAGAGAAGATGCCGTTTGTGGCTCCTAACCTCCGTGGCTCAGGCTATACTCGCCCAGCTTCCTTGGCAGACGTAGAGAAAGCTTGCTTTGATTTTCTTTCCTTTTCTGGTTCACACAGATACGTGGCGTGCAGCTCGGGGTCATTTTTGAAATTTTTTGGACTCCCTTTCAGCGAGATCCTTCACTACGTGCTTTTAAGGAAACAGGTACTTTCAGCTAGGATGAAAGGCCCTACGTGAACCGGGGCTGCTTCATGCGAGGGGTTCACAGGGGCTGCTTCACACACAGGGGCTGCGGGAGTGACCGCACAGGGAACCGCTTGTCCTCTGAACCAGGCTGGCTGCACATTTCCAGCCCGGAGCTGTGTTTCCTGACTGGAGCTATGTTTCCTGTGCCAGACACCTCCACATAGTAAGATCAGGCAAAACCCAGATGTGGACTCTTGACTCATTATTTCTTTTTCCTCAACTTCTTTTGAGGCAAGAAAACTCAAAATCCAGGTGTATACAGCACTGTGTTCTGATATCTCTCTCTTAAATAATCTCATCAACCTTGCATAAACTAGATATGGATGTAGTTCTACTCTTGATTCGGAGGAGATTAGAAAATGAGGTAAGGAGGTCTGCACGTACGGTGCCACCGCACTCGCAGGTGTGTGTGCTTGCTGTGCCGGGAGCTCTCGAGTCAAGCAGGCAGTGCCATCTGCCTCAACAAATTTTCTCTTTTTCCACCTTAAGCATCTGTGCCACTAGCAGTACCCATCACTCTGATTAATACTCTCCTTTGGCATTACATCTGAATCAGATTATTCCTCTTCCAAGCTGTCACATACAGCTTGAGTAACATTATAGAAAAATGAATTCCTTAAATGATTAAGTCTCAAAATGGGGATTCTGGGATTTTAGTATTGATTTCAGGTGCAGCAAACCAATTGAGTTATTTATTTATTTATTTAGATCTGAACATTGTAATGAATTTAACATTTATTTTTCTCTTTTATTGGTTTGGTCTAAATTAGCTCTTTCTATAAAAAAGGAAAATAATATTTGTTTTGGCAGCAAGGGAGAATGTTCTATACAAAAAAAGGCACTACTGGCTGCTGAGGGCCAGGCTGCTGTGATTCTTGAGCTCCAAACTTTAGGGCAGGTTTCTGTTAGGGTGCTGTGCTGGAAGCGCTGAGAAACCTCATGGAGAAAGCCAACGCCTCTGCGTAGGTCTGTAGGCTCGAGAGCTCTGCGGTGAAGCGTGTGGGGTGGACACGACGTCCCAGCCCTCCAGCAAGCCAGCACCAGTGCTATCCTTGCAAGCCAAGAGAAACAATGAGTTTTATAGAGGATTGCAATGAGTTTTATAGAGGGTTGCAGAGGGACATGTGTAACCTGGGGAACAGGGAAAAGCGTCTGTGATGTTCCCTTTCCCTCTGTTGTCACTGGTGTTTCCACTGCAGCAGAGAGCTGCAGTATGGGGCACTCCAGGCAAGTATCAGCTGCCTGTGTGCCTGTACGGAGCTGACCAAAACCAAGCAGCTCCACTGGAGCAGTATCACCTCGTTGCAGTGTGTGCATCATGCAGACTGCACCCACCTTTGGGTACTAGAAATGAAACAGAAACTAATGTGAGAATAAACTTCCAAAGGCAGCTTCGTTCCTCATTTCCTATTTCATTCACTTAACCTTTCATTAAGTTTTTCTTAATTTAAGTGAAGAGTTTGTGAATAGGTGCTTATATTTCAGATGACTGGAGTTACTGCCTACCCAGTATTTGTCTCACAAGACCTGCTGAAGAGTAATACTCCAGAAAAGGGCTTAGAATTCCAATGATTTTTAAACTGAATATGAACAACTAATAGGTCTTTTTCTTTCCCTCCAAACAAAACAAGCTCATACATGTAAACAAGGTGGTTTCTGGAAGTTGCAGCAGGCAATTTTCCCATCTTCATGGCACTAACCATCATCCCGAATAATTCACACTGATCAGCTGGAGAGTTCTGGGGAAATAAAACAAGCTGTCTAGAGATCAAGAGGATATCACCTCAGGAAGGCTACGGAAGCTGGTGATGTTCCTTCCAGATATAAGAAGGTTAATGATAAACTTACTAGCAGCATTGCTAAAAAAAAGGAAAAAAATTATTCATATTTTTATTTACTCTAGATAAGGCTAAAGGTAATGAATTAAACTGCAGGAAGGGACATTAGATTTAAGTAAAAAGCTTTAAGGCATAAGGACAGTGTGCACTGGAATAAAACACCTGGAAGGGGGCAGATGCTTCATCACTGATTTCAAGGCATGGGATGGAATGACTCTCATGCTTCCTCCCTGCCCTGGCCCTTCCTATGCCACGTTCAGGCTCCTACATGATGCCAAGTTCTTCCAGGCGGTCAGATGCACTACATAAGAAATACTTGATGATAAGAAATACTTGATATCCTGTCATCTCCTGGTGCTGTTTCTTTTTCCTAGCAGGGCCATGTTTTCCCAGTAGCAGAACAAAGCTTTTTATTCACAGGTTTCTTTGGTCTCTGGGTTCTCCTTTCAGAGAAAAGGCCTTGCAGATGTTGCTCATCAATAACTACCACTTCATCAGCCTAATTTTATCCTTGTTCAAAAGCCAGAGAAGTGCAGGTGCTAGCCAGGTAATGAGCTGTTTTATCTTTGTGGCTGAATAGTGTTGGATTTGATTTGCCTTCTTAATTTGCAGCTTCAGTGGTTTGTGGTTTTGGGCCTAGTCTCAATCTGCATCAGCAACAAAGAGCTTCAATGCAAATTTGTGCTCTTTGTGTTTTATTCCTGTGTGTCACAGTTTAATTCTTATAATCTCTGATCATCCTTTAAGTTTTTAAAGGATGGCACCTTTTTTAAAGTGGCACCAAGTCTTCTGCTTTGCACTGAAGCCACATACTATCCTTTAACCAAAGGCTGTTGGGTAAAGCCCCACAGTATCTAAGCATCAGGAAGTATCATGATGTTTTATGTAGTAACCATCAGACCACCCAGCGAGGTTTTCTCTTGCGTTCTTTTTCGGACTTGGTGAATCCTCTCTACTTCAAGGTGCATTTCCCTGCCTCCTGGCTCAGGCATTTCTGCTCAGGAGCCCTGTGCGGAGTGAAGGCCTCAATGCAGAGGCTTCAGTGCCTGCCTCCAGGCTGAAAAGCTGGAGCCAGCTTTTGGGAAAGCAAGCCGTTAGCTTCAACACAGCTCCTCTGGTGTCAGAGTAACCTGTGCATGAGCATCAGAGCGGATCTGCATGTTCCGTGCAATGCTGTAGGACCCTAAAGTGTATATATATTTATATAAAGACACATACACACATATAAACCTACAAACGTAAGTACTTTTTCTTACAAGAAAACTTGTATTTCCCCAGGTTTGTGTGATCAGCACATTACTCCTAAGGTAAATAATTTCTGACAAAATTACCCATTAAAATGTTAAGTGAGCTTTCCCTTGAGATGAATTCTTGACAAACTGCATGGTATTCTTTCAGCTCAATTATTTACTTTTCCCTGATGCTATCGCCTTCATAATGTTTCTTTCTTTCTTATCTTACAGTTTTTCCATAATTTCCCATTTATCTAATGCTGTTCCAAATGCATCACATAATTTAGATTGCATTATATACTACTTGCAAAAACATCCACTTGAAGTAAAAAAAAAAAATAGAAAAAAAAACTATTGAAGAAAGGTATCAGGCATAGCAAAATATGTTTTGATAAAGGTAAATGTTACACACTACTATACATAAGTATGATGAACTTAGTTGTTGAAGCAGAATCGTAACAAAACTACATCATTTTTTTCTGAAGGCAAGGGCATTTTCTGAAAAAAAAATGAGAAATGTGAACTTTGTAAAAGAAATGTAAAATTCAAGTTCTTTTTTTTTGAAGTGGATGCTTTTCAAGAATTTTTGAACAATCAAATTTGACATGAAAACTTCATCGAGATTCCCAACTAGCTCTGCTACCTTCCATTATGTTATCACTATGATGACAAAGTAGATTTCTTGTTGTCATTTGCAAGCTGTTAGAATAAACTTAGTATTAAAAGCATTTTTATGATAGTACTGACTTGCAAAAATCTGTTCAAAGGAAAATTTAAATGGCAGAATTGTGGAGGAATGTACTGGTATCAACAAATACGCAGCTATTACACTGACATGAGAGGAGCTATCCCCTAATAACTGTCTCCTGCAGAGTTAAGAGAAAATGAGAACACTGCTGTGCAGCTGGCAGGGCCATTTCCACCACAGCCCAAGTTTTGAAATCTCTGGGATTGCTCTGCTGTGGAGAGCTTGACACTGTCTTTCTAGCAGGCTGATTGTTAGAAATTTCATTTTTTTTCAGATGTTAATTGACTCACAAATTCCAAACAAAGGTTACTGTAAGCTTGTGTTTGAATTTTTGTGGGAAATTGCTTGCAAATGTAAGTATAAATAGGCAGTTAGAAGTTCAATTAAAATGTAGGTGTTTTCTGGATTTAAAATCATATCCTGCCCTTTCCCAGGATGGTCTTTGGGACAGTCATGGTCAAGAGACCACAGAGAGCTGAAGGAGCTGCATGAACCACAGCCCTTGTGCTCGTCAATACTGGGCTTAGCTTGTCACTTAAATGCCGCTGAGCATCTCATGAGCCCTCTTGCTGACACAGGGTCAAGCTCTTCATGTTCTTCAACTCTGCTGCGTTTCACTACTGCTGTCTCTGCCCTGCTGTTCACTTGCATGGGAAAAGGGCAAAGCAATGACTCTAAGTCAAGCAAACAGTAAAGAAGTAAGTCTTTCCTTCTATGCTGTACTCCTTCAGGATAGTGTAGTTGTAAAAAATTGTGTTTAGTAGAGTAAGAGCCCAAAACCTATCAGTGACTTGTCTTCTTTGAAAATATGATGTATCTTTGCAGTTACGTTTTATGTACTTTAGCTATTATGTATTTTAGCTATTGCTGCAGAATCTTTTAACTCATGACATCATTTCAACCAAATTTTTTACTGAAGACAAATATGTATGTAAGTATAAAGCTATTCTTATGCTATAATGTGCGTAATAATGTAATAACAGAAATGTGTTCCTATGCAAACATGTTCCCCAGCTGCCAAGGTTTATTCCATGAGCACAGTGGTTGCCACATTGTGTGCATTTGGACTTGATGATCTTGAAGGTCTTTTCTAACCATAATGATGGTTCTTAAGTCCATCGCCACAAAACACAGCTTTAAACATATAGCTAGTTTTCAAAACAAGCAAACAGAAGTTTCAAACTCAGAATAACTTTGTATCCCAAAAAATTATAGGGTGAAAATGAGGCATAGTTTATATTACTTTTATAAGACATGAGTTGAATGTGTGACTGGGAAGCTTGCGTCTTAATCCCTTGCCTCTCATGGAGTACATGAATCAAATGTTGTAAATCCAATGCCTACATGACAACAAATACACCTCCAGGTAGGCTCAGCAGTAATCTTTAATTCGTTTTTCTGGGTGTTTTGTATCTCATACAACTCAATGGTTGAATCAAAATCCCGAATAGAGAGCTGAAACCTCAAAGACTGAAAAATCTGTTTTTCTGTGTGGTGAACATGTGTTTCCGTACTTACATACTTCTAGGAAGGCTAGTAAATCAGGAAAATGACTCGACAACTGTTTCTGCATTGATTGGAGAGACTTTTCACTTCTACAGTGTGTCTGAATAGCCGGGTCCAACCAATATTCAAGACACCCCAGGCTGTACCTGCAAGAGACCCACATACGCATGGGAGCGGTCAAACAGCAGAAGGGCGTATGATGGGGGAAGCTGTAAATCCTGATTAAATGTGAACTGTCCACCTCCTGCGCTCAGAGACCTTCTAGATTTCTTGCTGCTTTTGGGTAAGGAATAAACATATTCACCACTGTTTCAGATAATCTGATTTGTATTCTGTTATTTTACAGTAATTTTATTAAATTTAACAATGTCTTCAAATTATTTAATTAGTTTAAGAGAGAAGTTTCTAAAAAGTTCCTGTTTAACTAATTTCTATGTTCTTCTCATTTTCATTTTGGCATGCAGTCCTCTGCAAGTTTGAATTAAACTTAAATGTAATTATGCAGCAGATCTTAATGGCCCACAATTTCCTTTGTTGCTTGCTGTGCACTTACCAATTTCCCAGTTCTAACTCATCTGCAAATTTAGCACTTTATGGATGGTCTCTCTGTGTAGGTCATTTATATGTATTACAAGGAAGAAAGGTTCCAATAGTGAACCTTGAGACCTACCATCAACACCTGCTGGCTGCTTAGTATATATTCATTTATAAGTTCTTTTTCCTATGGCCTGTTTAAAATAGTCAATACATATCCTGAAATGCTTCTGACTTTACTAAGTAAAAATCTGCAACCAATTTCTACACTGATTTTCTCTATGAACTTGGTGCAGACTGTCCTATGTTCCATTTTAAGTTGATGGTAGGGTGACTGCCTGCAGAGTGAATGATTCAGTGAAAAAAATGAAATGAGATTCATGTAAAATAACATTTTTATATCATATTTATTACTGTCTGTTCTGAATTTGTCTGTAATATTACTTTCTGGCCTTGATTATCTGTCCTGAACCTGAAAAACAGGTGATTCTTGTTGCTTGTTTGTTGAAGCCACTGAGGAACCAGGTCCTAACACCGATACTTGGGTGGGAATCATCAAAAGTCTGTTTCTCAAAATCCACAATAAATTATCTTTTTTTTTTTAATCTAAAAATTGGTACCAATCCTGTGAATTATAGATTTTCAGAGATTGTAAATGCCAGTTTGATGATAGTATGTTCTTCTAGAAAGAAAACAGATGAGGTTAAAAAAAAGGAAGTTGCTTTTGTAGCCTTTCCCTTTGAATTCCTGACAGAGCTCTGGAGGGAAATGCTAGTGCTGTGCAGCTAGAGAGACTTTGTAGATTAGGGACACAGAAACTCTCCTGAATAAAAATGAGCGAGTTGAGCACAGTGGCCCTGCCTGCAGAGACTGGGGACATGAAGCTGAAAGAGGCTCCCTCTGGAATGGCAATGGGGGATCAGAGCTGGCTGTAACCTCCAAGGAGCCACCTGCTTGGGATCCAAGACAGGTGTAGGCAGTTAAAGCACTGAATTCATCACACTGTGAGCTGAAGCAGAGGGAGCGCCTTGCCATCAATAGACTGAGCCCTGGGTTCCTTACTGCTGTACAGCTTCACTGTCTGCAGGTATGACCGTGTACAAACCTTTATGGGTCCTTAGTATTTTATGCTTCTGTTTATGCACCTTTTATTCACAGGAACATGATGGAAGGCAAGCAATGTAGCAACGGCTTCTGGCCCCGATGTGACTGACTTCACACCTGTGCAGACTGCCCAGCAGCCCCCTTGCTAATACATGCCACTATTTAGAAATCTAAGTACTCAAGTGCAAATACACCTTCAGACAGAGGTGTGATTGTCATTGCTAGTATTACTCCTTAAAGCAGAAAGTGACATGTTAACAGATGAAGATTGAATCCTACAAAAAAGGAATGATGCATGTATCCTGTCAATAAAACACAGAAATAACTTTACGGGATCTTGAGTCCCTTATGGTAAAGCAAGGATGCTGCTGTTGGATAGTTTTGCTGAGGAAGTTTTTTTTTTTTAGCTAGTCATTTAGCTAGAAACATTGTACTTCCAGCTTTTCTTTATTAATTATGTAGCCAGCTATAAAGTGGTATTCTCTAATTTAAAATTGATCTTGTGCTGTAAAATTATATTTGTGGAATGGAGAAGACTGTATGTGTTTTAATTTTATGCATCTTAGAAAAGTATGTCTTGGATTATAAACTGGGTCCAGTGCCATTTTCATTGCAGTATAAATAGCAGAAACTATTCTAATATATTCAGATTTTCTGCTAACCATGTATCACATTTAATGACGTAAATTTCATCAGCAGGTTTTTGAATTGATTTCCATTTCAAATGTATATATAACCTTGGAGTTTACTTTCTTCCTCTTTTTTGTTTTTATACTTGTTGTACATACCAGATATATCTTGGGCCAATATCTGGCTTTTGGCAGCGTAAAGAAACCATAATACACAGGCCAGCAGGATTCTTATCATCTCCTTTGCCATGTGAATTATTGTCACCTTCAAAGAGCTTTATTAAATTGGGCATTTGTGCTTGGTAGCAAAATAGCTTGTGATTATGTTATTACATGATGAATAGTAGCTTCTTCTCACAAGAAGGAAAAGTTGAAGATAAAAGAATCACCCCTGAAGGCGGGCAAGCATACAGTGCCTTGGCTGAAAAATGACAACAGTGCAGGAACAGCAGGACAGACATTGCATGGATTAGAACACAACTAAACAGAGAATCATCACTGCAAAACTCTTTACTTTGTATTTGTCATTTATCCAATGCACAAGAATACATAATCAGCATTTTTGACGTTTCATGTCACATGTTAGCCACAAACCAGAGATTGCAGAGAGAGATCACTATATACAGAGCAATTTGGATAACTTGTAAAGCATTGTAAAGGCAAGTAGCTGATATTAGTATAGTCAAATGAGACACCTAAAAGCAAAGAATAAAGGCTAAGAGAACAGGAGAGAGATCTCTTCCTGAGAAATGGAGATTCTGGGAGGAATTTAGGTCATGATGATGAAAAGAAAAAGAGCAACTGCCAAAGGAAAAAAATCAACTGATTAGTAGCAGGCATCTCATAATAAGGAATGTGTGGGCTGAGTTTCATCTCATTTCTCATCAAAAAGGAGACTCAGGAGCTGGTCCCTCTGCTTCTGCCCTAACTGATGCTCTGCAGTAATTCCAGGGTACGTCACCAGCCAGGTGGCTTTAGGAAACCTGCTGATCAGTGAAGCCTGATCAGTGAAGAATCTGACATGCAGATGCCATAACCTCTACTCCTGAGAGCCCTTAATTCATTTAAGTGTCAAATCTTAGGTTGAAATCAGGTTTCTGCATTGATATCCTCAGCAGCAGCCTATGGCTGCAGGGCCCCATAGAGAGAAGGCTTTACAAAGAGAGAATTGCCATTTAAAAGTTCAGTGCTTTAAAATCTTGCGGAAAAGCCCGAAAGATGGATGCCTTAGGAGATGAGCTGCTGTTTTATGTTTTGGATCTATTTAGACACTGACGCCTGAGCAGAGCCCAGAAGGGCTGTGCTCGGCCCTGGGAGGTCTGAGGCTGTTTTCAGCCCTGCAAGTGCTTCTGCCAGGACCTCACCCCAGATGAGCCCAGGGCCCTGGGAAGGGCAGGGGTCTGACCCCGTGCACAGGGCAGCACCGGATGGGGGAAGCTACATCATCCCAGAGCTCAGCCTTGTGTTTGCATTCGCTGACTGTGACCATGGTTATGATGTCCATCACCTTGTATCCTACCACCAGAAAAGCAATCTCACCTTTGTAATTTGGCAGTCTCAAAGAAGCCCCCTGAGAACATTGCTCACTGTGCACTGAATGATCTTCCTGGTAGTTTTCCTTGATTGAAACAAGAGTGCAACAGCGGCAGGGCTGTTCCAGTGGTATCTGCTAGTGATACTTGACATTGACACGTGATGTCCAGGTGCCCAGGAGCAGCACAGAGCAGTGCCGCTCGCTGCATTGACTCACAGTGCAAGCTTGCAGCTTCTAAGACCACATAAGAAACACCAAATCTGGAAACCTAACTGGAAACATTCTGTTATAGCAGCCTTGCAAACACAGTGAGGTGTTTTACTGTTTAAATGTGATTATCTTGAGTAAAATAAGTACAAGCATCATGGCTCAAAGTACCTATTTGCAAAATAATATATTGAACTCTACATAAGCCAAAATGAATTAGCAGTGTGCCAACTATTATAAGACCAAACAATTGTTTGGAAGCAATTTAACTTCATTTTAGAATTTTCATATGAAAGTATGGATCATTTCCATGTTTTGCTCCGTTCATTCACCTGCATTTTCTACATTGCGTTCTCTGTTTTATTGTCCTCCCATAAAGTATTTTGCCTGAGATAATTATTTTTCAGAGAGTATTTCTGGTTATAAAAAGCATAAGTGAGCAGAGTTTACGTATGATTTACTTGTGCCAGGTGACATAAATGAGATACTGTTTTTTGTCTTTCAGTATTAACTAATACAAAAATGTACATTTGAGCTGAAGAAATTGCATTTTCGAAATATTATTAGATATTTTAGAGAGCGCATATATAACTTTAGCATCAGAATAGAAAAATATTGAAATGCATTAAAGAATGAATGGCAGTTAGAGTGTTGCTTTGAAAACAGTTGTTTCAAGTAGCTAACTGTTGTGCAAGCATAATTTATGTTCTTGGTTAAGGTAATTACTCTTTTTCTTATTTTTTTCCCTCCACACAAAACCACCGACCTGGGCTTGAACAAGTCAACTTTGCAACATTTAAGAGAAGCATTTAAAAAGCAATCCTACCACTAATATACAGAAATGCCCATAACTTCATGACTTTATTATCATATTGACATTTGGGTTTGGAAAGCTGCTGCTAGACTCGCACTCGACTGAAGGGAAACCACTGCGAGAGGAGCCCAAGTCTCCTGGCACAGGATGCGGGCAGCGCTCCGGCTCCCCTTGGCGCATGGGAACACGCTCCTGTTTCCCTCTGCAAAATGTCACTGTCCCTTTGCCGCAGGACAAATGGCTCTCATCACAGATGTCTATTTTTCAAAGTATTCCCACTGAATATAATGAAAGACCATGAAAATAGAGACCTATTTATTGAGGATGGAAAGAAAGAATTACTATCACTTTTTGAATAATTCCAGCATAGCTCAATTGTATGTGTGCTTAATGCAGAAATTTAAAATGGTTCTGAGCTCTTTTGAAATGTCAAGTTATTAAAATGCATGTATTTTTAATATTTCATCTTTTTACTATTTATTGATAAACTGAAGTAGAACACATGCATTGACTCATGACAAAATAATTACCAGCAAAAAGTAGCAGCTGTAAACTAGCACAGTGACTGCTTCTCTGGATCATTCTGTTTAGAAGCATTAACCTTGGGGAAAAGTTTTATGACAGGCTGGACAAAAAAATCTAGGACCTTTTAAACTGTAAAGTTATGATAGCAGTTATCTGTCTATCTAGATCTCTATCTATCTATGTATCAATCCCCTTTTAGTTTTGTTAAGTGTTTGTGTAAATTGAGTGTTAAAAATAATTCATACATAAAGGAAATGATAGAGGTGAACAAAATGTTGGATAAAGGCATGTTTTGCTCTCAAACTCACTCTTCACACCCAGTTGTTCAAAACACAGAGTTTAGCCTGAGAGAAGTTTAATAAAGAGCAAAAGTGTCTTATACACTGTTCTTTAAAAATTTTGGTCCATTGCCTCGGTCTTTCTATATGAGATGTTAGAAGTTTAATTTTCTGCTTCATTTTAAACTTATTCAAAGCAATTGTTACAATATCTCATGCATTTACAGCTCATCTGCATTTTTGTTTAACTAATCTTATATCACAACTTTTTCGATTAAGAAATATTTAAGGATGATTTGTCCAGGAACTGTAGATGCACATTCAAATAACTGCATTTGGCTTCCCAGTCTAAAGGTACTATAGACCCTGTCCATCCTGCAGTGCCCGTGAAAACGGCTGTGCGGTACACAGTGACGTACGGGGTTACTCTACATGCACCGCTTTTTGCCTCCAAAAAGGGGATACTCGGTAAAAGACTGTGAACTGCGTGTTTTTATCAAAATAAACGTCTGACTGCAGGCCTTGCTGCTTATGTGACTTTATATAGATAAACACAATTTTCACCTTCTTCATGGTCTAGATTTTAGAGATGCAGCGCTCGCCTGATATCCTGGGACAGCCCTGGGGCTCCCAGCGCAGCACCCCCAGCAGCGGGAGCTGCAGGGGCAGAGCGGCGTGCTGGGGCGGGAGCGCTCGCTCTCCGATGCTGCACGCGCTGCAGCAGAATGGATGCAGGAGCGTCTCCCACCGCAACGGCCTCGTGGCGCTCCTGTGGCAAATTCCCTGCGAACTGCGTGTTGAGGATGCAGAGACCGTAAATGTACTGGATATGCTGATGTCGCACTTCTGGCCTGACCCTTGTTCCTTATCTTCTCATGGTGTTTGCTTATAATAATTTTAACTGTGTTTAATGAAGCATTTCTGAAATAATTGGACAAGAGTCAGTGTCATTGTAAGTGGACTAGAAATATGAACTTCTGCTGTATTTTTGATCAGGCCATTCAGACTTTGATCAAATAACAGTAAATTCTGGGCTCCATGACACGTGTTCCTGTTCGTCCCTAGCACAACTGGGGAAGTGGCACCTGCTTAGCATCCAGCTGCCTGTGTGACTGATGCACTGTGCTTGTCAGGGTCACAGGCAAGGGAATTCCATACATTCACACCAAGCAGGGAAATCAACAGCACAGGTCAAACAAGCGAACAATGTCTAGCTCTGGCAAGGGCAAAAGGAACAAATGGAAAGAAAGACTGGTGGTAAATGTTTTAGTAGACCATTTGACTTAGATTTTGAAGAAATTGTTTTATTTGAGACTTTTCACTTATCTGTGCTCAACACTGACCAGAGAAAGAAAGCCTCAAGTTGGTATTAACTGCATTTTTTCTAACTTCAGCTGATGTATGATGATTGACTGAAGCTGGAAATCTTCCCCTGAGCACGTATTTCCTTTAAAGTTCTACTTTAGTTTCTGCATTATGACAAGGTGCTTTCTGAGGACAAATCTGAACTACTTACCTTCCGGGAGATGCTATTTTGCATCACTGGGCTATTGAATAGGCCATGTTCAACTGTGCCTGGTGATTTTTATACTGTAGAAATGGCAAAGGAAAATCAGGAGTTATGTTTGAGCATTATTGGAGGGCAGTAAAGTCACAGGGGATGAGGCATCTTCACCCCTCTATGACGGAGGCAGGGATGGGACCGCAGTGAGTCTTGGCCCCACAGCTCCCAAGAGGCTGCACACCTGGCACCAGCAGCACAGCTCCTCTCTGTACTTTCCAGGTTATCCTTTGCCTCTCCTCAGTATTGAGATTATTTCTGCAGGCTTTCTGTTCTCTGGTGTTTCTATAGATTTCAAAATTCATTAAAAATTCCTACTACTCTGGAGTGTGTCTGGGCTGGGTCACTTTACTATTGACTATGACTATTGGAGATGACTAGGACTGTTGATTTTAAATATTTCATTTTCGCAAATGCTTTCTGTAATTTATTTTGTTACAAGCAGAATTATTTTGTTGTGCCTGCTATGTCACGAGATGGATGTTCTGTCATTCTCACATTTTGCTCTATCAACCCATGTCCGCGGAGCCCTGGGCAGCTGGGCCAAGGGGTCACCAGGACCAAGTGCCGCTTGGCAGGGACAGATCCCTGGTCCTGCAGCCTGGGAAGGATCTGGGACCCTGCAGCTCTTTCAGCTTCTGAGCAAGCAGAGGCACCTTCGCTTTCTGCAGAGCAGGTCAGCACAGAGCAGGCAAACAAAGGAGACCCCTGATCGGTTCTAAGCAGCATACGAGGCTTTCCTTGAGAAGGGATTACAGTGAGAACTCCCCTCTGCTTGCAGACTGCAAGAGGAAATATATCCTCTCAACTTGTCTATGCTGAGCTGTTTACATAACCTGGTGCAAAGGACTCTTCCTGCTGTGATGTATTTGTGCCCTGCGCATATTGCACTCCCTGCAGCTGGCTACTGATGTCCCCATCCCTGTCCCCATCCTCGCCCAGGACATCCCCAGGGTGCCGCACTGCTGCCTGTCCCTGTTGGACACCCTGCAAGTGCAGAGCCAGCACAAGGGCCACTGTCACCGCCACCGCAGACAGGCACAACCGGGTTCTCCCTTAGCTTTGCCCTTGCTGCATGTAAAGGAAATACAGGAAAGTTAAAAGGTACTAAAATGAAAAATGTGCAGGAGGATTAAGAATGCACCGATGCTTTCTGGACTTACAATTGCAGGTCTGTAAAACATCGCATTGCGGAGCTGGAATGGCCTCCTTATTCACTCATCAGCAGGGTTTTTTCCTTAATAAGAACGGTGCTTTCTCTGGCTACATTTAGGCTCTAATATATGTGCCAGGTGAGACTGTATTATTGTAGAGAAGGCAGATTTATCCCTGAGTCGGTGCCATTCTTTACTCTGAAAGGTGTGAGACACATCACTACTGTTGATCATGCTGCCTTTGCAACACAGCATCTGGAACAAAAATGCTCCTTGGTGCTTAATAGTTTGCAGAGTGGAATGTAGCTATTAACTAAAGATGCACAGACAATTACACTATGCATATGTCCGTGAAAAACTTGGATATCTTGATTAGTTGGCATTTTTTTTCAGTAAGAGCAGCTGATTAAGTACTACAATGATGTATTTGTCTACGCCAGAAAGTTTTTAAATCCTTTTTTCCCCCTTGTACACTGAGTGCTAAGGCCAAGGCAGGGGGGAGCACAGAAAGGCTGTTGTAGGTGCTGGAGTCTGTGCCAGGCCTGGGGCTCACAGCGCTGGAGCCTTCCCAGGCTGCTCCATGGAAGCCTGAGCACTGCTCCATGGAAGTGCATGTACTGCTCCATAGAAGTGCGTGCACTGCTCCATGGAAATGCATGTGCTGCTCCATTGAAGTATGGATGCTGCTCCATGGAGGTGTGTGAACAAGGGCAGGCAAGAGCCCAAGATGGTCCTGGGAGCTGTTGCGCCTGCGGAGCAGCTCCGCCAGCACAGGGGAGAGGATAGGCATCCTCCCAGGAGGAGTGGGACTCCCACAGCCTGTGCAGGACTCTGCCTGTTTTCAGAGACCTCCAGGAAATGATAGGGGGATTGAGTCCAGTAAATGAATGAAAAGATGTTATTCTTCTTTCTTGGTCTGTCACAAGACTTGTGCTAGTTAAAACAATCTGCAACAGTAACTAGAGCTCCAGCAAACTGTGTGTTTCTTTGATTTCAAATATTACCCTGCAGCATGGGATCATCACTTTTGTTATAGATCAGCCCTTGCTACTGAGTGTGCCCAACCCTCAGGATGTCTCTCTCTCTCTATAATATATGATACATAGTATGTAATATATAATAAATAGATGCACACCTTTATACCCAAGGAACCCTTCCTGTTCCTGCAGCTACATGCAGGGCACTGCAGCAACCAATACAAGATCATCAGGCGCCCCAAATCTTGGTTAACTACTGATCTGTCTCTGGATTTGTTTTTGGAAGTTGCATCAGGATGTTTAGCTGGTGTGGTATATTTTCAGTATTCTGAGAATTTTTAAGAGTATCTCAATTCTTTCCTTACCAAAAAATTATAGTGTTCAGGAAGTAAATCCATTAATAAGAGATTTTGTCAGGTTATGATAAGCACTGCATAAATACAGACAAGTAAGAATTTGCCCCTAAGCCCTGAATAATTCCCAGAAAGTCACAAAATGATTTTGTTTATTCTGTAGGAAAAACTTGGCTTCTCCTGCTCTAAAGACGGAGCTACTGTGCTAATTTGATTGCACAGTAGGCCCCAAGGGTCAGGAAGTGAACGAGACTCTGACCCTGGTGGGAGTTCAGACCTTGTTGGTCTCAGCCCAGTTCCATGGCCCCAGCATCAATGTGACTGATTTTAGTATAGGAAGTGAAACAAAAAAAAGGTAATGTGTGTTTGAAATAGAAAGCATTTAAAAGGTTTTCACTTTGGCAATGCACTCATTCAGTCTGTACTCATTTTACATTTAAAGCAGAGATTTTTCGTGAAAAAAAACATTATTTGACAGTTTTTGAGGCGATCAGCCTCTCCTCCCAGCTCCCGTGGGGCGGCAGCGCAGCCTGGACAGGCCCAGGGGCAGCTCCCTGTTCCAGCCCTCCCTGTCAGCTCCGCAGCAGCAAGCGTGCGCGCGGGCAGTGCCCCAGCCCACGCGGCCTCTGGGGACGCTCCGTGCAGGAAAGACAGCAGTGAGCAGAACGTTCCACTGGCTGATTCCCAAGGACCATTCTATAGGGAACGTCTTAGCAGGAACTGACGTTATTGAAGAGTAGGAAGGTGTGAGAGGAGCAAAGGTGCCACATGGCAACTTGCTTTAATCCAACTTGCTTTTATTTGCTTTTATAAACCGGGGCGGGGGGGAGCAGGAATATTTTGAAAAGAAAATGGTATTCATGAGTGTGGCTTAGCTATGCAGGTTTCTGCTACACAGTTAATTAAAGAGTAACTTTAATCTGTGGCAGCCAGCGCAGATGTCAGCAGGAGGCGAGACAAGCCCAGAAGTCCCAAGACAGACCCAGCCTTGGGAAGGAGGATGAGCCTGGGCTTCCGCATAGCCCAGGACCCCGGGACCCCGGAGCCCAGGCTCGAGCCGAGCAATGAGATCACCAGCACCAGGCACAGAGGTCGTAATGGCTGCTTGTCCCTGAACATACTTAAAGCACCAGAATGTTATCACCACAAATCTTACATAACCCGTTTTATTTCTAACTCAAGGATCATGCCTTTATAAAAGTGCAAAACCATTTAAATTCTTGGTTCATTGCTTCATTTTACAGGATGCTCTGACACTTTACTGCTCAGATATTCTGAAAAAATCTCCTAACTAGCAGCCTAAAATCTTCCCTGAATAATTTGCATCCTCTTGATCTTGTACCACTATCAAAGGAGTAGTTAGATACACGCAAACTGCAGTATGCTGGATTGTCTTTTTGTTTGTTTGTTTTTAAGTTACAAAGTGTAAAATGATACATTTACGAAGGGCACTTTTCATCATACAATCTTCAGCATGAGAATATGAAAATTAGTCACAAGACTGTTTTCAGAATCTATCCAAAGGATATAAAAAAATAGTTTCTGGTAATATGAGTAACAAATACAGGATATGTGCTAAGTACAGAATGACATTGTACAGATAAGATACAGAATGACATTGTACAGATAAGATGCATCATAAACATTTCCTAAACTCATACCAAATTCTCCACTGGTCTGTATTTCACAATGTGAGAGATACTTTAGCATGGAAAAATTAACATAATATTATTTATGGTGATAAATATTAAGAATAAGCTCTATTTCCTAAAAGAGTCTTTGTGTCTGCCTTGGTCGAATCTTTATGAACAGTCCCCAGCTCCTGAACTTTGTGCTGTGAGCACCAGCGGATATCAGAGCTACGGGAAAACTGTGAAGAACTGAGAGTCTGGACCCCAATCCAGTGCGGTTAAGGCTGCTCTCCAGGCAGCCCACAGCCCAACTGGGTTCCCGGCACTGCCACAGCAGAGCCCTTCACTGCATCCATGAGGGTGATTCCGGGTTATGTGGAAATGGGGTCCAAAATCATTTCACTATTTCACAGCCTCTTCCTACAGTTGTATTTTCCTACCATCCAGGCCTGGCAACTGGAGCTGTTGTTACTGCGGGTGCCACCTCCTTCCTCTTCCATCTCTGTGATAAAGGGGTTATAATTCGCAAGATAAACAAAGTGATAAGGATATGTTAAGATGGCGCCAGGTTGTAATTTGCAAGTGACAAGGATATGTTAAGTTGGCGCCAGGTTGTAATTTACAAGTGATAAGGATGCTAAGCTTCTAATAGCTATTGCAGAAACAAAGAACAAGGCCAAACTGCAAAGAGTTATTCGCAGAGTCCTGAGAAAGGTGACAAGGTCAGCGATGAAGAAGAGCAGCCCCCCCTCAAGAAGAACACCGGGAGATCTCAGAGATTCCCCCCAGCAACAAGGAGGGAGCATGCGTAGAAACATCGTAACGCGTCAGAACTGGAATTCAAACCGGGAGGAGACTTTTGGGGAACAGTAAATAAAAGGTGCTCTCACGGCGCCGTTGGTGGAGCAGAGACTCCCCGTCCGCCCAGCACTGCTTGCTTGCTATTTACAATAAAGCAGACTGGCAAATCAATTGGCTCAGAGGATTTGTCCGTTTATAACAATCTCCAAAGAGCCAAGACGAAACGCAGGGCTCCAAGCTGACTCCGCTCTGTGTCTGTGTTCTTGAGACTTGAACTATCTGTCCGCATTTCTTAAGTCTGGTAATACGTTTCCTCAGCACAAAGTCTTCAGTTATTCTAGTAAATATACTTGGTTATTTTTGCATATTTTCAGCATGCAGAAAATAAATGCAGGGGATAATATACTGCATTTTTCATACACAAAAGTTTCTGAAGTATCCATGTAGCCATGAATGGTTCTTTTATAATGTTTCAGAAAGCAATTAATTTAGAGCAAATTCTGAAGCAATCATTAGGGTATCTTATTTGGTCTCTGTAATTGTACAGGTCCCTTAGAGCTAACTTTGTTACTCTGTGTTTGTGTTTCTGCAAGATGTTCTTGGTTAAACATAATTACTCTCTAATTTGCAGACATCAAGAGAAGGAATCTAGCACTTCTCCCTGAAGTTGACTTCAGTGTTTAATCATGCCTGATTTCACATTCAGAAACGAGCTGCACCAACTTGTGTGCATGGCTCTGCCCGCCTGCGCTGGGCGCCAACACGGACCCGTGCATGGCTCTGCCCGCCCGCGCTGGGCACCAACACGGACCCGTGCGGCTGCGCCCCCTTGGCGCAGGAGCCCCAGATTCGCTCTCGGCATTTGGGTCCTTCTGCTGCAGACCCCCATGGGCCTGGACATAAGAAGCCATTGCCAGAGTGCAGGTTTCCATGTTTGCAGTGTTCATCAGGACACAGTGTAGGAATAAGACAGCTCCTCCATCCTCATGCTGTCCCTCTGCTCCTCCTGCAGTCCCTGCACAGCCGCCCAGCCGGATCAGTCGGCCACGAGATATTCCAGCCCTGGCATCACGACTCCGAGAAAGTTGCCAGTCATTCCCATGGCATGGGTCGGGGGAAAAACAAGAGCTCATGCACAGTGAACTCCTCACTTGGAATAGCATTAAAGTGGAATTTATTTGGAGAATAAATCAAGGAATCTTAGTTCTATTTTTCATCCTTTGTTAATTACAAGTACATAAATAAATCAGTGAAGGGTGTTTTACGTAACTAAAACTGATAATCTAGACTCAGGATACAGTATAATCCTGTTAAAACTGCCTCATTTTCTATTATTTTAAATGCATGCACTTTCAAAGGCTTATGGGAAATTCTTGTAAAAATTACTATTGAAGCAAGTACTAATATTTAATGATATTACTGAATATATCATTACCCAGTTGGGAGCATTTTATCTGCTTGGATTACTTTATAGAACAAGTAACCATGTCCTTAAGTAACCACTGTTGAATTGTTAACTAACAGTTTCTCAGACAGACATTTATATCCTACTTGTTACCCTGACGTTGTCACACAAATCTCTCCATTTTTAGGAGCAGAATTAGCATGAGCAGCAGGATCCACTGCCAGCAGCTGGTCTGAATCAGGTTCAGTGAGGCCCTGGTTTAGGCAGGGTATTGAGGCGGGGGGTCCAGCAGCGCTCAGCATCTTCCCAGAGGAGCCGCATGGTGGGACCGAGTGATCCTTGGCAGGTTCCTGGTGGCCCCTGCAGCGAGAGCCTGTGTGGGCTCCGAGCCCTGCGGCCTGTGGTTCTTGTTCTGTTTTGTTTTTTGATATTCAGTTGAGTCAGTGCGACAGACAGCAGCTACATTGGATTAAGCACCATGACAGTTGTCACCACGAGAGCAAGTTTGAAAAAGAGCCTGTGAAAGAAATATTGGGCACCTTGAAACATGCAAGAAATTCATCAGGAATTCAAACAGGGGAGGAAGAAAGGATGGGAAGTCCTGAAAACAAATTAATATGAGTTAAATCAGAATATTTCATTTCCAGACATTATGAGAACATAAATTTTTGCCCAAAATGGTAAGAATAAAGAATATTTCTTATTTATCAAATGTAATGATCTAACACAAGTCTCTCTGTGTCATTTTGCAGAGCTACCATATGACCAGTT
Organism: Crypturellus undulatus; assembly: GCA_013389825.1. Taxonomy (NCBI): domain Eukaryota; kingdom Metazoa; phylum Chordata; class Aves; order Tinamiformes; family Tinamidae; genus Crypturellus; species Crypturellus undulatus. Next base: position 82,189 of record VWPW01006249.1, on the reverse strand, counting down.
ACAGTCCTGAGCTATCCTGGTAAGAAGCAAGGGACTATATGGGAAACATTTATAGAAGTGAATACAAAAGAAAAAAAATAAGGACAAGAATATCTGTATTAAAAAGAAAAAAAATCAATTTCTGGAAACAAAAAGGAGGTGGCTAAAAAAAGAGCTGTACACCAGAGAGCGATCCTGACCAGCTGCTGACTTCACCAGGACTTTGTCTTCCTCCTCTGTTCAGGTTTCATATTCCTGACTGCCAATAACCCTGGTGCATGCAGCTGTCCTTTTTTTTAAACATTAAATATGAGCTAGGAAAAGTGCATTACTAAGATTTTAAAATTAAAAAAAAATACACACCCTAGATTGACAGAAGTCTAATAAAATGTGGCGTAGCTTGGCTTTGAAGTAACATCTAGGGATCATAGCTCTGTGCCATAGGTTCATTATTTATTACTGCGGACTTTTACAAAAATCTTGGAAGAGACACAGAATTACATGAACGGAGAAACAGATTTGTCCTTCAGATCTCAACTGAAAGAAATTGAGTTGAACACAGACTTTGACAGCTATATTGCAAAGCAAATGATGTACTTAATAATGAATATATTGGAAATGAATGGCAAATTAGCAACAAGCTACTTAAGCTTCTGTACAGGAGATCTGGCAAGGGGAGGTCCCTGTTTCAAGGTAATGCCAGGAGCAGAAGTACATTGTCCACCTGGACCGGTCAGGAGATAGACCTTCCAGGTAACCGAATGTTTGTGTTTCGGCCGTGAGCCAGCCTGGAGCTTTGTCTACCCATGAAGTGGTGGGATCCGCTCCAGGGTTGTCACCCCAAAAGCCAAGGCCTCTCTGCTCAGCACAGCTCCAGCATTCACTGCATCCCCCTTGGGGAGGGCTGTGACAGGAATCATCTGGGTCATGCCTAGTCCGTCACCTTCAATGTCCTTTTCCATCGGGGACAAGAGATGACCTCATGGGCAGGGAACGCACAGGCAGAGGCTTCCCCCGTATGTCTGTGTCTTTCAGGAAGCTTCAGCTTGGGATATGCTGAACCAGAAGCGGTAAATGTGTACCTCATAGCCCCTGATGTGTTTTTTTTCCATAATTCTATCTATTTCCTTGAGCTGACCTATAATTTTTGATGTCTCCAACTTCCCATGGCAATGAGTTTCATAAAACGTTCGATAAAATTTTGGAAAACCAGCTTCTTCAATTGACTTTAAATCTGAAAATTTCATTCAGCGATTCCTGCTTACCATACTGTGAAAACTGAATGACTTTCCATGTGTCATTCAGGATTTTATAGTCCTCTGTATTATTTTTCTCAATTGTTTTTTTCCCCAGAAGAAGGAATCTAGTGTCCTTTCTTGCCAAAAGGATTTCATACCTCAGATCATTCTTGTTGCTCTTTCCTATGTCTTTTTTCACATCTTCAATATCACTTTCAAATGATTTTGAAAGAAACTTTACATAGTATTCAGCCTATAGGTACCTTTAAATTTATGCAGGATTTGCTTTATATTCCTTTTTTTTCCCCCCAATAATTCTGAACATTATTTGCATTTTTAACATCACTAACTATTAAACCAGTTATTTTCCAAATAATACTAACAATAATTAAAAAAAAATATTCTGAGTGGCAACATTAAGAGCCTAACACCATCTCCATATAGCTGTTTTTCTCTACTAGAATTACTTTGCATTTATTAACCCTGAATTTCTTTTCAGATTTAGTTATCCATCACTGTCATGAAATCCTGATTATGGAAAGATTCAGAAACTTAGTCTCTAACTCTTCTGGATGATTTAGAGTTTTTCAGCACATTTCTGTTCATTCCCTTTCCCAATTATCCCTGAATGGGTTCTGAGCAAAGTGCCAGCACAGACCCTTCCCATTTCCCTTAATTCCTGATAAAGTTCCTTGATTTTGGATTTTTAAAGGGATTTTGAAAGTCTTCACCAATTGGATCTTCTTATCCTCAGATGTTGGCACTTTCCCAAAACTAACAGGTTTGTGAGGTAAATTTCTCTCCAGAGCAACTTTGCTGCTGCCTTCCCTTTTTATCACATTTATCCACCATGCACGCACCCATTTCATTCTTCATTTCAGTCCCTATTATGCAGTACTTGGATTGTCACAGGCACACCCATAAAACTTAAACATGGGGAAATACCTAGATCCCGGTTCTCTTTTGGTATGGAAGAATTCAGAGGGAGGGGGACGTGCTGCACATGTCTCTGGAGATGTCAAGTGAAGTGAAAGTCTTTTACTTCAACAGTGTCTGAGGTCCAGGGAAGGGAATTTTCCATGTCAGTACAGAGGTTTGTAAATATTATTACTGACTCTCTCCCAAAAGGCCAGAACTGGCCCAGAATTTGCAGTTTGTTTGAGACAGACAGCTGGAGATTTGTCAAATGTGGAGTATCTGTGATGGCTGCTGTGGTCCTCATAAGTGAGGAGCACTAGCAAGCAGGTTGCCTGCTTTCCCTGTATGCATACAATGCATACATTACCACTCCAGTAGAGATATTTCTCTCTTAAGAAAAAAAAATCTTGTTGTTATTCTTTTTGCTAGTTAGAGAAACAGTTGTTGTCTTTTGCCATCGGAGTGCTGAACATTTTGATCTGCTTCCATACATACTTAGGTTGTACAATACAGCCATGCAATTATTTTCCACTCTGTTCTTGGCAGATGGAAGATGACTGTTTAAATTTTATCCTGTGTGTACACTTGTTTATCATCCTTTATTCAATTTTAAAATCTGAAAGGCTGCTGAAAATGATTTACTCTGTGTTTGTCCTAATTGCTGAGCTCAGTGATTGTGGTGGGAAATCCTGGAGACAGCTTTGTGTGCTGCGCACTGATGGGACTGCGAGACGACAGTAAATGAAGGTGTATTCTTGCAATGTTTCCATTATTTTTCTTCTTTTCCTAGCTGTTGCTGAATCTTTAGAAATGCTCAGAAGATAACAATGCCAAGGTTCAATGAATTTTAATAATGTTCGAGACGTATCTACAGAATTGGAAATCAGTACATGCCTGAGTATATTTCAAGTACAAAATTTCTTATAAATGTCTCAAAAGCCTGACTTCTTATTTGCATATCTGAACTAGTCCTTTTGAAATTTATCTTGCTGGTCTTTTCATTATCTGAGCCTGTATAAAACTACAACAGTGATTCTTCCTCCTCCTGTCCTCTTGTGAAGTGATTCCATATGCCTGGGAGAAAGTCTGAAGAACAGCTGTTCCCATTATGGAAATTCTCACGTGTTATCAAAGGAAATCCCACCAAATCCCACCAAAGCAGAGCCACAGAAACTGCACCTCTCTCCCATTATTCCTCTGCCCCACCGAAACATTTATCTCCTTACGGGAGCAAACAAACATGTACTGAGTTGAATCCCATTGCTCAGTATGTCTTTGAACACAGCAAAATTTCATCTGCCGTTCAGAGGTATAATGTATTACAAGATGTCAGACAGGGCACAATGGCAAGAGAGAGGCAGAACTTTAGCATAGTATACTTAATAAATAAGGTCTTTGAATACCTGGTGCTTCCTATAACAAATAAAACACCAGTAAAATTATTTACACAGAATCACAGAATGGTTGAAGTTGGAAGGGATCTCCAGAGATCACCTAGTCCAATCCCTCTGCTCAAGCACAGAACATTTTTAAAGAACATACAATTACTTCTTTTTAAATACTTCATCTCACAATGTTACAAAATTTGTCTATTGTGAGTGTACTGGAAATGGATAATGTCTTGTCTGCTTGAGCATCCTCCAGTGTCAGAACATGTCCACGCTCGGTCCCACAAACAGAAGAAATAATGAGGTATGAATTTTTATTTTAAAACAGGCACACAATAACATCTGGTCACAGAGACCATCCTGTCCTGGTGCAAAAATTTAAACAGGGTTCTCGCAACAATTTAAGTAATAAAAATCTGATTGCTGTGATTGCTGCAGGAGAGAAGAGTGTCTACTCTCCACATCTGCATCCCTTTAAATATACAGTGTCTTGAAAATAAGTCTGAAGCTAATGGATGTTGTTTAATAGGGCACCCAGAAGCGGGGGCTGAGGCCCAAGTTGTGTCTGAGGAAGCGGAGGGGCAGACTGCAGTGCAGAGCAGGGGCGACAGAGGAGGCTTTGGCCTCAGCTTCCCCTGGGCTGGCTGCCCAGAGACGCATCCAGTATCGCCCAGATGTTCCTGCATTACTGCTCCTGCACAGGCTCCACGGACAGGAGGAGGAAGTTGGGGTTAGATTTTGGAGACCACCTATGAGTTGCATCTGTGAAAACATGGTAGAGTATTGGAAACCTGTAGAGTTGACACTTGCATTCTGGAATTGCAAATACTTTGCTGCACTATTAAATTGTGAATTATTGGTATCAAAATAGCTAAGTGCACACTGTGTTAAGAAAACTATTCAGAAAATTATCAGATATATTTATATGCACGCATTTAGCCACAGACAATCCAAAAACCTGATCAAAGATCTCAGTGAGGATAATCCTTCTGTACTGCCTGTCTCATATCTCTGTATAACAACTTTCATAAGCAAATTACACATTTTAATAACTGCTCAATGCATAAAACTGTTTATTAGAGAAATGGCAAAATACTCTGAAGCAAGAGGCCATCATGGATTTTAGATGTGGTGTTTCTGGGATATAGATTCTTTTTCATTGGATAGAAGTAATACTGACTACAAACGTAATTTAAGCTGTTGCCTGACATGTGAAAATTGTGTTTGCATTTGCAAGCAAGTGCTGATTGTTTCAGGGACAACTTCAGGTAGAACAATTTTTACAAGTCTTTCCAAGTCCAATAGGGATGTTGAAAAGCATTGTAGTGGGACAAGGTAACAGTTTTTCTCCTGAATTATTTCGACACCCCTGATGAAGAGATCTCTGTTTGGCTTTCTAGGTAACTTTTCATGGCTGAAGCAAATAATTTGATCTTGTCATTGCTCACTTAAGAAAGAGCTTCTCAGTTGGAAATTACTGAACTTCAGGAAAACAAATGATTTTTTTCCTAAAGGTATGTGTACTTCAACATCCAACTATTTTGCCAAGGGACAAATTCATCAACTTCAGTCTAGTTGCCCTGGCTTATTTCTATTTTGGCTTAACCTACTCACAATAAATAGTCTTTTTACTCTTAAATGCCTAAGATAGAAGAACAGATTTACTATGACTCATGGGCATTGCTATGTATGTTTGTTACAGAGCAGAAGCCAAACTTCAGCAACACAACAGTTATCCCCAAAGTTACGCTGTGGCGCAAACTCTTGATCCAAAGACAGGCTATTACTGTGACCCTCTTTTCCTAATCAGTAAATAGAAAGTATCATTCAGTCCATTAAAGAAACAAAAACAAAACTACCATATCCTGGAAATACATTTGTTAGCACATTTACCAGTGCTAAGTAGGCAAGAAAGGCCAGTTGTGTCTGACATAGAGTAGCAGTAGCAGCAAACGGTTATGAAATATCACATTATGGAGAAGGACCACAATATAAAGAAGCTTTAGTCCTTAGACTCTCAGCTCCCTGTGCTCATTTTCTTAGCTTTACTTCCTCTGAAGTCTTATCAAAAATTGTCTAACAAAATAGTGGGCTGATTCAAAATTTGAAAGCTTTGCATTGAGAAGTGTGAACTTTAGTTCCCAGAGTTTGAAAAAAAAACTCCAAGAAATGTTTTTATGTGTATATGTAGATTCATACTATATATACTATATACTACTACTATTATATATATACTGAATACTAGTATTTATGCTATATATATACTATACAGTATATATAGTATATCTACTGATATTTATTTCCTATTTCTCCAGAGAAGCATCTAATTTCAAAAGAAAATGTGCAAATAACCAGTATATGATATCTCCAGATGCCAAAATAAAGACATTCAACACACTTCTAGCTTAAAAATCACTAACACATAGCAACAAGGCATTCTTTCTGCCCTCTATAATAAGGAGCAATTCCAGAACTGCAGTTGGAGAGGACAGAAATTAAATACTGAAACTGGGAGCAGAAGCCAGGCCCAGATGTCAGACCGAGGCAAGCAGGATTGCTATAGTGTGCAGTGAGGTGGCCCACAAATACTTATCGCAGTTGAGTCCGGACCGTTACACAATTCATACAAACGAGAAGAGAAGTCAGCATCCCTGGGTGCTCCTTTTGGAACAATTTTCCAGGCTGTTCCCGCTGGGCCCAGGGCACCCGCAGATGCCCCCACGGCACGGTGATGTCCTGGCAATGTCTCGGGAAATGCAGGACACATGAGGTGAGGGGCAACCTGCACCCCTGGGGAGCTGTGTCTTTTATCTGTAGGAATAACCTGATTTGTGGTGACAGTGCAGCCGGGGGACTCGGCATGTGCTGCCCACCAGCTCACAGCCCGAGCGTAGCCATGTGTGACCACCCCGACACACGCAGCTCATCACCAAGAGAGTAACATGGCAAAGTTAATGCCTCATTATTGCTCATGAAATAAAGATGAAAATAGACGGCATTAGAATTATCTGGAGTGGATTGATTTGCAAGAAAAATGCAAAAAGATATTTTTGAAAATGGTGCGGTAACTTTATCTTATAGAAATATTATTTGTAAATTAGACATTCCAATAGTCAGCGCTTAATTAATTATATAATTTAAACCTTCCTTTATTAAATGTTAATAAAAATCACTGGGTGCTCTAGGAAATAGTATTAGCTCACAACCCATATTATACTGTATAAATAAAAATATGAATGATCAGATTAAGGTATAGGTATGATGTCAAGATTAATTTCTCATTTATAAAGACCTTAGAAATTATTAAACCCCAACATTAACATTCATAGCTTAACCTCTGCATTATTCTCACTATATCTAATGATATTGCATAAATATTCATAGAGAAACATCCTTATTGTTACGAATGACAACTATATGCATTGATAAATTATTCAATTATGTATGTTATCTATATTCAGGATATTTGCTTAATTAATATTGTGCCTGCAAAATGAATTATTTTTGTCTATATATGTAAACACCATGTTGTTTGCCTACGTAAGTATTATCTTCTTTACCCTCAATAAAGAACAGGAAAAAGAGAATGTATTTGTTAACACATAACAAATAACGAGGCTGAAATCCAGCACTCTATATGTCTGAAATAACCTACTGCAGCTCAGAATCAAGAATGAGATGCAACAGCCAAGCTTGCCATGGGGTCTAGCATGCAACAAGCAGCCCTGTTCTCATTTCTGCAAATCCACCCAAGTTTAATGCACATCTAGCGAACAGTCAGACGTGACCAAGCCCCACAGCAGCCTCCAGTAGACACAGTGAAAGCAGAGGGAGAGCAGACGCCTGAGCAGGAGCTCAGGGACATGGGTGCTGCCTTGCTCTAGGGTGTTGTTTATTACCCAATTAATGTGCAAAGTGGTGGCACAAACGGATTGTTCAAGGCAAGCAGATTGTTCCAGCAGAAGTTTGCATGCGTGGGCTGATAGTGACAAAAAGGGAAGAATGCTGATACTTCTCTCAGGGGGGTTTAATAGCAACTAGGGAAAATATTTCTCAGAACATACTGGACTACAGAATAAACCTGAATATTTAAGGAATCAGTGTGCTGTGTTTACTGAACCCAATGCCTTATGTTAAAAGAAAAAAAGACTTTTCACCTTCTGCAGCATTGTATGCTCTGGTTTTAGAGCAGCCAAGACACAGGGCTGCCGCTGGGTGCTGAGGAGCAGGACTGCAGGAAGGAGCAGGGAATCCTCACCAGCATTCCATGGAGCCTGCGTGGAGAATGTGACCCTGAAGGGCATGAGCTGCCCGACAACTTTGTGGTGCTGGAATAAGCACGAGTGGAAGGATTTTCAGGTCCAGGGGCAAAATGTGATATTGGTGAATATGAGCAATATAACTAAGACAAATACAACTGAAATGCATGTCCCGGCAGTTCCAGCACTTACGTACACAACACAGCTATGGAACTAGTAGGTTTATACACCTGCAATATTCTCTAGTTTGTGTTCTACACTTCAGCCTTTCATATTCTGTGAGAGTAATTATTTTTCATTTGATCCATATAATGATGAAAAAATATTAAGCCCTAAAACATCCTATCTATTTTAATTGAATGCTGCAATACAGAATAGAGTTGTTGTGAGGCACCAAAAGGTGCCCAAAAGAGTGCCTCTCTAGGGCAAAAGTAGGGCTTTTTTATGAGATTGTAACAAGTTCTCCCAACCAACAAAGGTGTTTGAAATGGATGAACCTGACACTTCATCTTAGAGAAAGATGCTGTGACTCGACATCAGCTCTAGGGCAGGATTGCGTATTCAGGAAGTTTTCCAGTTGTAACTTAAAAAAAAATTGTCTGTGAGTATATTGTGCAGTTTCAAAAGTATTTTTCATATCTTATTTAACGTTTTGCAGAATAAAAGCTTAAACTTCTCTGTCACGCTCTTTTGAGGTTCTGGTTCTGCTTTAGATGTGAGTTCTTCTCGTTTCTCATTTTCACCAACTGCTGCTGCCCGTTTTCCTGCATGCTGAGCAGAGCAGGGCTGCAGCGCCTGGAGAGCTGCCCTCGCTCCCGCTCCTGGAGAGTTCCCCTCGCTCCCGCGCCTGGAGAGCTCCCCTTGCTCCCGCGGTTGTAGCGCTCCCCTCTGTCCCGCGCCGACCGGGAGCACCTCGTGCCCTTGACCTCCCTGCAGAGCTGCCCCAACCTGGGCAGGCCAGGCCTGTGTGACCCCTCCTGCTCCCCAGTTGCTGCCGGCAGGTCCTAGGGCTGCCTGGCCGTGTGGAGCAGCCTGTGGCTCCCACGGAGATTCTGGCAAAGTCCTATGCAAGTTGAACAAGTTTCTACTCTTGTTCTCTCTGCGTGAATCACCACAGACAGTCTCTTCTGTTATGCATTGGTCCCCAGGATGCTCCAGAAGGCAGGTCAGTGTTGCGTGTTCACGAGCATTTAATTTGTTGCATGCATTAGTGCTGCCACTGAGGCCTTGGCACAAGCAGATCACCTGCTTTTTTGCTTGTGTGCCAGCTTGACATTTGTTTGAACTCTGTCCTCCATTTTGTATTTCCATGGGAGCTCTGGGGATGCCAAAAACTCTCCTTGGGCTAAAGCACTTTTCTGGCGCAGCACTCAAGCTAGGAACCATAAAATTTGGCACTGGGAACTTGGAAATCCATCTGCTGTCTGATTACTTAGAAAGGGCTCTCATGGCTGAAGGGAGACTGAAGCTCTTAGCAAAGGACTTTAACGAACCAAGAGAAAATACGCTGTGAGTTGGAGGTGACCATGAAAGGGTTAATGCCTGATAATCATGGAAAATGGGATTGCTTGGCAGTTCAGCCAAAGATAAATCAGGATATTTGGCGATTATGTTTTTTTTTTTTTTTCTCAGAAGTTTGCAGTCATTTCGTTTTTCCTAGGAACGCTCCTCAGAGGAGCCGGGGTCCAGCCCTCCTGCAATGGCTCGTGGTGCTGCCAGGGCCTCGCGAGCCGGTGCTCGGCGGCTGCACGAGGTCGGGCACCGGCGCCCTGCGCTGTGCTGGGCCAGCTGAGGGGAGAGCCCCGCAGGCTCATGCTAAGCACGGACACTGCTCCAGCCCCTTCAAAAATAGGCTCTGCACAAAAATAGGAGAAGCATTTTCATAGCTGTCAGCAGGAGCTTGCCTCTCGTCTGACATGATCTGACAGCAAATGAATTGCCCTGGCAACTCATTGCAGTACAGAGCTTTGGGTTTTCGGTTTATGGCACTCTCTGCCTGTCCAATTCGCCTTATCTTTGCTGTGATAAATAACTGTCTTGAAGAGCTGTGCTGAGCTGTCTTGTTCTGCTCTTAGCCTGCTTGAGTTGCCTCTTTTGAGGAATGTTTCCTGCCTTATGGAGCGCTCCAGGTATGGAGCACCCTGCCTATGGAGCGCCCAGCGGTGACAGAGGCTGCTGCTTGCTCACCCTGGCGGCAGGACAGTCCCCGTGGTCCCCACACATGGATGTCACCTGCTGCCCTGGCTGCGTAGCCATGCGGGGCCCTTCAGGACACTGCTACTTGGGAAAGCGTGGGGATGGGATCTGCACAGAATGACAGGGCTGGAGCAGAGGATTCGACCGCTTGGAGCCAGAATGTCTCAGGGAAGTTTGCGGCCTGTGACATGGTGGCAGTGGAGGCAGCAGTGGTGTCTCTCACCACGGCGCTGTATAAAGCAACATCCATCATGTGCTCAGTATCCCAGGGCCAGCACGTCTCAAACAGACAAGCAGGCTCATGTAGCTGATGCAGATACAATGCAGAACACATTGCCAGTCCCTGCTGATGCTCCTCCCAGGATTTAATGTTTTTTCTTTTTCCTTTGGGATGCATAATTTCCTTCCAAATAATTTGCTGAATTTGGCATTGTTAGTGCTGTGTTTGTGTGCTTTGTTTGTCTTTTCTTTTTGTGAGATGTTGACTTCTATGAAGATACTACACCATGCTCTGGTCTTTCAGTCACTGCTTCAGGGCAGTTACTGCTCTTCTCCTCCTTGCCCTCTGTTGCAGCACATTTTGCTGTTCTCATTATTTCTTCATGGAATGTTTTTACTGTCCATCTCCTCCTTGCCATGTTCCAGAATTTCTCCTGGCCTCATTTCTCTCACGCTCCAGGTGCCAATAAAAAGTAAATAAAAAAGAAATCTAGAAACTCGCTGATGTCCTGACCTTGTCATCTTGTTGTCTTCATCAGAAGGAACTGGAACTCTGCTGTGAAGTTCCGTGTTGCCTGGCAGTGTTTTTCACCAGTGCGGAACTGTGATTCTGTGCTTACAAGTGCATTTATTGAAAGGGTCTGGCAGCAGCAGGAGCCAAACAGGCTTGGTTTAGCGGTGCCCTGCAAGCAGAGGAGAGGGTCAGATGGAAAGGAGAGCTTCCTGATGCCGAGCAGGAACAGGCACTTCCCTGATATCTAGCTGCCGGGCTTGATGTGCCAACTGCCAGGGCCCGGGGAACAAACACAGTGCATTAGAGGGAGTCACCAAAGCTGAATTTGCAAACAGACACAGCCACTATCTCAATGTGCTGCTCTCACGAACGAGGCCAAGGCACTTCTGGCTGCTCTGTCCAGCTCTCAGGACATTGCACTTCCCACTCCCACAGAGGCCTTTCAGTCAGTGGAAGTCTTTGGCATACATCTTATACGCATAAGCTCTTGGCTGTGCAAGTTTTATAAAGGATCTGGGCCCTGTCTGTAAACTTTTCTATATCTTTAAGTGCACTGTAAAGCCAGATACACATTTTTAGAAGTGATTTGACAGAGCTACTTCAAGGTCATATTTGACCTTGCTCGCTGCCGTATTTGCTTGCTGAGCACTGCAACCTCCGTTTGGGAGTTATCCTGCAAATTTCCCCATATCACGGGGAAATAAAAGCTAGATGAGGAAGACAGACTGACTGGGAGACTGGTATTTCAGCTCCTAGTACTACTGCTGGCACCCTGATCCGTGCTGCAGCCAAACATTTCTCCCTCCTTCTCTCAGCAGGTGCTTGGCTGCCCAACCTTCCCGCATCCCGCGTGCTCTGCACTGGGGCTGGGCACCAGCAAACAGCACTGGGGATGTTGCTCTGTGCCTGTGCCCTGTGGTGTTGGGAGACCTGTGTGCACCTCCACTGCACCCACAGCTCCTCTCCTGCCTTCTCTGGAAGCCCTTTTCTGGGGTCTGGCTCTGCTGTTCCCCTCAGTCACCATGTCGACAGTGTTTCTGTGCTCTCGATGTATCCTCCTGCCTTCCAGTGCACTAGCCAATGGCTGCTTGGAGCCCCTAGGCAGACTTGACCAGGAGGCAGCTCTGTGGCCTCTTTCTGAGCCCCATGACAGGACCCCTAGGTGACCAAATGGGAAATTCCAGTGCACTCCAGGGACAGTGGTACCTACTGTGGTAGGTTTTCCTGTGCACAGATTGTGCCTAAATCTGTTCCCCTCCTGATCACTCATACACATTGCTCGATGGCTCCCTGTCTCCTCAGTTCCTGGCCTTGGCTCAGCAGCAGTTCAGGCCACCCATATCAAGAACAAGAAAGGGGTGAGCAGGCAAAGCAAGGCACGGGACTCACGTGCTACCCAGCTTCCCCGACGCTTGAGTCTGGCAGCTGAGCGCTTGCCTGGAGGGAGGGTTATGCCTGGATCTGCACTCACTGCCAGGAGCGCTCATCCCACATGTGTCTCACTTATCTAGACACATTTTAACTTCTAGCCTCTATCTCATCCTCTGGCAACATGCTTCATGACTCAGTTATACCTGTGTTTCAATTACACCTATGTGAAAAAAGTACAACCTTTTGCACATTTTGCAGGTGCTTCTTGATTATCTTGATCTTATTCCTGAACAAGGAAAAATACAGATCTTCAGATCATTCACAATGTTATGGATTCCTGTGGAATCTGCATCAGCTCTCTCTTTTCCTTATCCATCCCATTTCCTTGTTATGCTCACCTGCACTTGCCACTGAGGCAGGCCTAGGCACTCAATACTCACTGAAGCCTAACAACAAAACAAAACAAAACAAAAACCTATTTTCAATATTAGATCTGCTAAAGGTGTTTATTGGATTGATGGATTTTGGATACATGTATGTATGTGTTTCTGCATGCGATCCAATGTGCACCGTAGCTGGTGCTGATCATTGATACTTGTGTGTGCCCTGCACGAACCTGCAACATTAGAGACTCATACTGCAAAGAAGGTCAGCAATGGGCTGTTGTGCTTTAGCCCCACATGTACTACTCTGCACCACAATTGTAAAGTGATCCTTGAAATCCAGTGTGCAGTTGCAAATTCTGCTCTCAAGGGTTGCATGACTATGACTTCATGGGGCTTTAATAGCAATGTTGATGTCAAAATAAACAAAAATACATGGTTCCTTTCTTTACCATCCACTGTAGCAGAGCTATAGAACCACAGGAAGAGTCTCTGCATGAGGAACTCCGGGCAGGCAGTGGCTGTGATTACAGCTTGAGTGCAGCTAAGGCAACTCCCAACTTTCACCTGAACAGCACACCTGTATGGAGCTCAGAGCCCTCTGCCAAAGCACATCATCAAGAGATGCAATGTCAGAAATGGCAAAATGTCCCCTTTCATTACAGCAGGGTTATGGTGTGATGCTGCTAGACAGAGGAGAAAATTTTAATGTGCTTCTAAGTTCTATGGACATTTCACACAATGGAGTTTTCAAATGGTCTTGTGAACTTCTACTGCTCTTATGTACTGACAGCTTCAGGATAGTGGATATTATTTCATGTCATGTTATCAGAAATATCAGTGAGAAAGAACTGGGTAGAATAAGAGAAGCAAAAGGCTGAAATCTCCTTACCAAGGGTAGCGAGGCATTGACCTTACAGCCACTGAGCTCAGCTGAGGGTGTTTTGATGGCACACACACTGGTGTAAAGATAAGGGATTTCCCCACTTCCCCTCCTACTTTCTTTCCTTCCTTCCTTCCTTCCTTCCTTCCTTCCTTCCTTCCTTCCTTCCTTCCTGATGATCTTGAATAATCTTAATGGATTGTCTTCGCTAGATCCACCGTGGAATGTTGGTGTCTTTTAGGTTAGGCTCTGGTAAAGAGGTGGGAGGAGTCATGAAAGTACTGAATCTATCATTTGTTGTGACACTATTTTTTTTCCTGACATTCTCACTGAGATTGTTTGAATGATTTATGGTAGGATGGGAAAAAAGGGGAAGACCTGGTCTTCATCTCATCAAGCATTTCAACATTTTTTAACTATTACAGTGTGTTCATGCTGCTGTTACATAAGAACTGGGTATTTCTTAATAAAGTATCAGGTTTAACATCAGCTTAGTTAAATGCTACATTTTGTAGTTACATGGTTCTATGAATCACACTGACCAGTATAAGAATTCTCTCATCCACTGGGCCAAAATACAGGATTGCAGACTGTGAAAAAGTTAGCCTTAAATAGCTAAAGAGTTAAATTCTGCCCAAACAAAGAACTTTAAAGATTCCATAACCGAGACAATTCCATTCTGGTGACATTATCACATAGGATGTTCACAGCAGAATGGTCGGTGAAACTCCCAGGGTCGGTTATGTAGCGGGGAGACTCCAAATCGCTGGTCAGCCCCGAGCCTGGCAGGTGCCTCATCCTGCTCCCCAGGGCAGGGAGACGCGAGGTTTGTGCACAGCCCTGGTGGGCGAGGGGACCCGAGGAGCGCAGACAGCCCCGGTGCCTGGGCAGGGGCTCCGTGGTTCCTGCTCGCAGGGCAGCAGTGCTGGGGGCCACAGCAGACGGCAGCGCTCACAGGGCGCCGGCTCGGCAGGGCAGCTGGGGACGCTGGGCCCTTCCTTCCTTCTCCTGTGACCCCGTGGAGCTGCTGCGTGCAGCTCCCCAGCCATGTACGATCTCCCGGCCATGCGCTAGCTCACACAAGGACAGCACCAGAGCCCTTCGGTGCACACTGCCTGTTTGTATGTAGCCGGCGTAAGGCTGCGAGGAAGGCTGTGCATTTCTCTGTATTTGGCAGGATATATTTCTGATATCTGCTGTCAGCTGAGCCACAGATATCGTGCCACAGCTATTTTAATTTGCAGTTCCAGAGCATCTGGAGACCAAAGCATTTTGACAAGCCCTGCTCAGAGGCAAAATCTGGGAATCTCTCCAGGCATCTGAACACTCTGATGCTGCAAAAGCAACAGCAGAGCAGGACTGTTGTTCTGGTGTTGCAGGTGGGGAACTGACAGATGATTTTCTCCAAGTGAAACTGAAAGTCCACAGAGGAGCCAAAAAAATAACATAAGCCTGAAGAAACCATGTCCAACCCTCAGGGACAAGATCACAATCTTCTCCTTTGGGCCTGATCCACAGAGGCGCTTGTTACTACAGCACAGCTTGACACACAGGTACTTCCCACCTGCAGAGATACCTGCAAAGACAGCAGACTGTGCACATTGCCAGGGAGACTTTGACTGGCATGGATCCTGTCTTCGGAAAAAGGGAAACATTTGGTTACAAGGGAAAGGAGAGGTTGATTGTCCTACAGCTGATCCTTCCAGTGGCTCCCAAACCACAGACATGTCAGATGTCACCTTCCTGCTGTGGGTCCAGTAACACATGTACAAGATGTGCAAGATGCTGAAAGAGTCAGAACCACATTTAGGAAATAGATAATTGCAATTGCCATGTGCCAGGCTGGCTGTGACTTTTGTGACTCCCTGGACCAACTGGTCTTTCTGCACTACAGGTTAGTTTGGGTATGTGGGTCTCTCTCATGGCAGCGACTCCGCTCTGCCTACCCGGAGGAGGATCTGCAGGGGTGCCCGGGAGGCTGCTTGGAGCCTGCCAAGCCGCAGGGTGGCTGGTGCCAGGCTGCCTGCAGGTGGCAATCCTGCACTGTGCAGCCTGGTGTGGGGCCATGGCCCTGCCTCTGCGCTCAGAGCGGTGCTTGGCTTTAAGCTCACATTCAGAAGAGCATTGGCCGTGAAGCAGTCTGTGTCCCCGCATTTTATGACTTCAGTAAAGCCTGGTCCAGAGAAGAAGATTCATAGCTCTTATTTACTTCTGTAAAACAAATGCACAGATTTACTGTGCTGCAGGGTCATTCATTTCGAAGGGGTGTTCTGTACTTCACCGTGCACGTGCTGCTGCAGCAGCCTTGGCTGCATTTCAGTCCCAGCTGCCTATTGGCTTCACCTGTGGCCACTGCACTCAGGTTCTCACTTTGGGCAGTGAAGAGTAAGGGAACCAGTCTTATAAAAAATACATACAGTTTTCCTCCCAAAGTAGTATCCAACTAATTGCCCTCAAAAATATCCTGCCGGGCGGAGCAGGGAAGTGTGAATGGTTAAGGATGGGAAGAAAGAAAGGAAGCTGCACAGCAGGAGTGTATCCATAATCCTGGTGTGATGGAGCTGGAGCCTAGTGGCCTGCACGCTCCAAATGCGGAGGTGAAGAAAGCTCTGCAAGAGCCGACCTGACCTGCCAAAATGCAGCACTCGCAGCAGCTCCCACTGCCCCTTCCCTCCGGCTGTTGCTGGTGAAGTGCGGAGGCGTCCGCACACATGTGATGAGCTGGGGCTCGTGTGCAGAGGTTGCAGAGGCTGCGGAGGCTGTGGAGGCTGCGGGCAGAGAGCTGCTCCACAGGCGGCTGGGGTGTCCCCAAAGCTGGGGGAATACATGGCTTCAGATCTGCCTCAAAGGGCCCGTGCTCTGTGTGGAGCTGAGCCCTGCACACAGTGATGCGGGCTGGCCTGGCTGCTTCGGGAGACATCTGCACACTTCTGAGGAACAGGGAGAAGCCTTTACACACTTGCTGATCCACTCTGCTGTGCTGTGGTCATTTGATGCCCTTGACTGACATAGCTGCTTATCTAAAATGAAGACCAACCTGTGGCCTGCTTCGTGCTGAGACAGAACCAGCTTTCTGTGCAGCAGCAGTGCTCGTTCACACCCAACACTGCTCCTTGAGTTTCACAGGTGCATTGCCCTATGCCATCTCCTCTGAGCCTTCTTCCATTGCAGAGGTTACTCCTCAGTTGCACAGGGGCTGGTCTGGCAGTGGGAGAGCCCGGGGTACATTCCACAGCTCCGCGTGGAAAAGGCACTCATGAAATGTGCTCTGCATTTTTTCCCCTTCAGTGAAACGCTTCCTGCTAACACGTGCAACAGAGAGCGCTCTGTTTTCTGAAAAATGTGTTGGGTTAAGCCCCCACATTGGAGTGGGGCTTGAAGGTTGGCTGCAGTGGGCTGAGGGGTGGGAGGAAGGGTGGAGTGGTAACATCTGCGAGCCGCTTTGGCTCTGCTACCTATCAGGGAAGGGCCCTGCCTGCTGGAAAGCTTCCCCAGACTCATTATTCTGGAAAAGTGCACAAGTTTCCTAGCAACCTTAACCTTGAAGGTTTTTGTTGGTAAATCTGTGAATGAAATCTTCCTCCTTTGAAACCCAAATTCTCCTTCAGTTTGATCATGGACAGAAGTCATAATTATGCATTTATGCTATCAGTCTGTCACCATAGCAACAATTGTCATAGCCTTAGCACTATAACTGAATCACAGAGCCATCAGGTGGATCTCATCACATGAAAAGAATCCATGTTTGACTGCAACCACAGAACACTTGCAAATGTGGCAGGGAGAATTATGGAGAAATCCATGAAACATGAAATGTGTTTTCTCTCTTTTCCAATATTTTTTTTTTCTGGTAGGAAAACTGGTCTTGAATATTAAACCCCAGAATGTTAGTGTTCACAGTCCATGAACTTACTGTGTTGGCCAACATTTCAAGAGTAATTATATATAATCTATCAGGTTAGGAAATAGTATCAATACTCCATTTTAAGCCCTAAAGATTCCTTTCTTGGTTTCAAGATGAAGCCATGGGTGATCTGATGACAATTTCCCTTCAAGCTGGAGACTGAAACAGAGCACAGGGTATCACCAGTGGATAAACAGACTAGGAGAGGGATAGTTGAGGGCTATAGGATCCTTGGAGGGCAAATGGCAGCCAGCAGAGATGTAGACCCCTGAAGCCTAATTCTGTTGCCCACAACTGTCTGACTGTGGTTTCCAGATGCACCTTGCAGCAGTACAGGGTGCATTCACCTCCTGTTTCTCAGATGATTTGGAAGACAACACAATATAGTGTATGTTTATGATTCCCAAAGTAATCTGTTGTAGAGTATAACATGGAAAGTTTCCTAGCATACTTGTTCCATGGACTGTGCTTTCTAGATAATCATAACTGAGGAAGAGTGGCAGGGGGCAGATCACTTCTCTTATGTTCTGAACAACTCTACACTTACCCAAGAAACCCAAGTTGGCATGTTTTCCATACTGTTATCCCTCAATTTGGATAGTCCATTGGAAGTTGGACTATCTTATCAGCCAGTATAAGATGGCTTTCAGTTTGATTTTTATTTTCATTTTCTTAGAGTTTGTTTGCATTTGAAAATAAAATGACTTTTGACTTTTTGAAGTTTTTGCTTTGAGAAGTTTGCCATTCTATTTGCCATACCAATTCCATTTCCATTCCATATCTTCTCTGACTTGTTCTTATAGTGGGTTGCAAGTGTAATGTACTGTGCCTTGGGAATGAGATTTCCACCCACCAGGGCTAGACTGGTAGGTCTTTCCATATATCCCCCATCACTCTTGCTGGAATGTGGAAGCCAAACACAACACAACACCCTCCCATGAGGGCTGCGGCCTCACCAACCAGGGCCCACTCCTACAGCATCAAGCAAGGCAAACAAGCAGGGCAGGCCCAGAGATCACAGACAAGATCCACCAAAAGCCCAGATCAACAGGCAGTTTAAGGAAATCAGACCAATTCAAGGTCAAGCTGGGAAGCCAGTCCACCTGTCAGCATTAGAATCAGATCCAGCAATTGCCAGGCAGGTCCACAGTGACCAGACAGGCCTAGGGCCAAGCTGAGACTTCAGGCAGTGGTTTAGGGTCTAGATCACCAGGGCCATGGCCACAGCTGTGACTGAGGGGGAGAACAGCACTCCCCCGGCATAGCTCAGACAAGGACTGGAGGCCCAGGGCTGTGCTGCACAGGGCTCCGAGGCAGGGATTGCAGGCCTGAGTATGACTCATCATGGTCATTAATGCTTATTAGTGCATTTATGTCACTGACAATACGTGCAATGAGGGTATGTGAGCTGTGCAGTGCCGAAGGCCACCAATACCTGCCCTGGCAATTCACATACCCATCTGGGTCACCACTGGCATCCAGAAGTGGACCTTGAGCACATGTGCCTTGGAGAAAGTGCTGGGGTTACACTACTCTGCAAACAACCCCCTGTTGCACAGTATTTGTCTCTGAACAGTCCTTTCTAGTTTGTGCTTGTAGAGTGTGCAGTAAGTACAGGGCTACAGTTCATGCCTGAACGTCCTGGGCGTTACACTATGAGAGCTGGCAGAGATAAGAATAGACTCTTCTGCACGTACTCCAAGTAACTGGGTATAAATAATTGGATGTAAAAGAACAGAAAGGAAAGGAATTTACACGTGTTACCTAGAGACAACACAGGAGCTGCTCTCTCAAGTACTCAGCTCACCAACTTGCAGCTTTCCAAGAGGAAAAAAAGTTCATGAATGAGTTCATTCTTGTATGTCTGCTTTTAATCTCTTTAGAGAGACAAGAATGAATTAAAGCAGCTTACAAAGTTTATAAAAGAACAGCAGATTATCAGATTATTTAATTTGGCCTCTGCGATCAAAAAGTGGTAAAGTGAAGGCTCGTACTGGCCTAGAGAGACATTCCAGGTTCATGAAGGGTTTAATAGGTAGGTTTTATTAAGGACTTGCACTCCCTGGGAACCGCACAGGGGGTCACTGATGGGAGCTGCTGGAGGCCAAGGCCAGGCACCCATGTGGAACTCCCCGTGTTGTATCCTGTCTGGGAAGCAGGCTGGAAGCGAGGTGACAAAATTCACTCAGCAGGTAGGTTCATGCACTGGGGCTGCTCCCATGTACTCTGCCAGTATCTGACTCCTGGACAAGACTTCTGCAAACATCCTCACAACCTCATATGTCCTAGTGCATGAAAATCTCAAATAAGTGCCTTGCTTGAACTCCAGAAGCCTTTTTGGGATACTGGAGTGTCAGCAACTGAGATGAGAAAAGGTTTCAGTTCTACCAGTGCGTGAGGCCTCTGGAAATGCTTCAGAGTTAATTAAGTGAAGCAGGCTGGAGTGTTCCCAGTTGGTGATCTGTAAGTGGCTACATGAGCAAGTGAAAATCCCTAAAGTGCCAATCAAACTGACTTGGATTGGGGGTGGGGATTTGTAGCAGCTTGTTTCCTTCCCAGTCCGAAGTGCACAGCCCAAAGTACTTAAGGAAGAGGGGTCTTCACAAAACTCAGACAGTCGCTTATGCCCTTAGCATCTCAGCAGCAGCTGCAGCCACGTGCTAACAATTCCCCTGCTGCAGAAGGAGATAGATCTTTCCTCTCTTCTTACCTCAATCTGTGTGGTTATTTGCACATCAAGGGAAATGGCCACCTGAGCCTTATTGTTGTCCATCTGAAGTGCTGAAATGTGACATGCGGCTGCAGCCCAAGTCTCAATGTAGAGCTAAAACTGCCAGGCTTATCACCAGGCTTATCACTGTGCTATGCAAGGCTCACAGAAGTGTTTGAACAAGGCGACTCAGATGCACAGTGCTGAAGACCAGAATTTCCACTGTAACCATCCCAGCTGTCAGTGCACAAAGGCTGACACTCGCGCTGTAACAAGGAGCATTCTGGTCCAGAGCGTGGGCGCTCGCTAGTGGACTATTGGTCTGTTTCTGCTGGTATTTTTGTTATTACCAGGTAGAGCAGGATAAGGTGTCTTGCTCATTTCTGAGATGCTCTCTTGAATCACAGGGCCCTGTGTTTAACTTAGAGATGTGTTCAGGAATGCTGGGAATCCCTCTAAGCTCTAGCTGCTATATAGAAACGCCGTCACACCACTTTGCCGTTAGCTGTACTCTGGCAGCGATCACTGTGAGGGGAAGAGGGCATGTGCTACTATGTGATGTATACGATGTTCAGGAGTCCGTCTTTTACACTGATACCCCAGAAAAGCGACGTATCTCTCATAAAGTCAAGCTCCAGGGACTCTGCTGCTGAAAAGAGACTGGAAAGAGCTCAGTGAATGGTGAAATCACTCATCTTCCCTCCTTATATTCTTTTGGAATTTTTTTGGTTTGTTTTTTTTGAAATTATGACATCAAATTACTTGTCAGGTCCCAACAGAGCTTATTCATACAGAATGAAATAATAACTAATTTATCTTTAAGCAACGGTGGCTTCAGGGCATTACCATAAAACAGAAACAAACAATATTCATGTGATGCTTCCTCCTTCTGTATGCTTTTTCCTTCTTTTCTCCTTTCATATCATTTTCCCCTAAATTATGATAAATATTGGATACCTTTTGAGCATAATTAGGAATGAGGGCAAATTTGGGAGATGGCTCTATTTCTGTTCTTAACAAAAAGAGGAGCTGAAAAGAGGAAGAAGTAAAAGCAGATAGAGCAAAAGAGACAACCAGAGAGCAAGCACGGAAGAAACCGCTGGAACTTGTCGCTACTCCTGGCCCTTCCACAGTAAGACAGAAAAGAACAGAGATTTAAAAAAAAATCTTCTGGACTCCCTGAGTCACAGCAATGACAGTAAACTGAAATAAACCTTCCCTTTAGCATTTCTCTTTCCTTTGTCAATGTTTGCTTTAAAACTGAGCACAAGAAGCTGTGCCTGGAAGCTGTTTCATACTTAAATCTGACATTGTAATGTTTGTACCATTTTGTTGTTAAATTATGCTAATTTGTTCACCAAAAACATAAGCAAGAGAATTTAATTTATTGGTATCAAAAGAAGTCACATTTTAATGATCCAATAAGAAACTTTCTTGCACTAATTCCTCCCGTTCTTCTGCTGTAAGGGTGACCTATTCCAGTACAGTCACATTAACCTGCAATCAACCTTAACAACGATTTCTGCTGCATGAAGCTCTTCTTGAAAGCATTTGTGTTTTAGAAATGTTTTAGAGATTACTAGAGAAACATCCATCCAAGTGGTTAGAGAACAGAGCAGCTATTTCCCAAGTATTACTTTATTGTTAATTCCTGTTTAGATAATGCCTTGTCTTTTCAGTGTGATACACAGCTTTGAGTTATTTACTAATTTTTCCTGTAGGCTGAACACCACACAGATTTTCAGCAGTCTGACTTCTGGTGTG
Organism: Crypturellus undulatus; assembly: GCA_013389825.1. NCBI lineage: Eukaryota > Metazoa > Chordata > Aves > Tinamiformes > Tinamidae > Crypturellus > Crypturellus undulatus. The sequence goes on along the minus strand of VWPW01006249.1, from coordinate 60,463 downwards.
TGTTCTTTTCTATTGTAAGGAATGAAAAAGCTGCTTCTCAAACAAATTGTAAGAAGTCTGGACCAAAACAACAAAACAACAAGATAAGAGGTTGGTCAGAGGACAAGATAACATCCATGTAGATCCTCTCTAGTCAGGGACAACATGCCTATTCTGCATTTCCCAGCTTTGTCCTAAATTTCTTTGTAGACATCTGCTGGCTGTTTTTATACTGAAAACACACATTAATTCTGAGTAAAAAAAGGACAAACTTGAAATAATTTCTTTGCTTCCTGGAGCCCCAAGGAAGTAAATTGCCATCATTCACCTCAAGAATCAGTCTTGGCTTCCACTTGCTCTTGTTTTGCAGAACAGGTTTATCTTGATCCTTTTTTTTTATTTCCAGCATAGCCCATTCTCATCCATCCTTGCAAAGTTCAGATCACTTGTGTATTCATGTTGGATGACAGACATCATTCCACACTTTCAGCGCAAGTTGGGCCCATGAACAAATCCCAACTGTCCCTTCCTCTCTCTTGAGTCATCATATGCTTATCCACTTTCCACTGTCATGGCAATTGGATCTAACGTTCAAGCAATGGTGTTCAAAAACACACTCAAAATAAACCACAATCCAACAGCAGCACTCAGACTGTTAACAGCAGATGGCACAGCTATCCTGATCAGGCTTTTACTAATCAAAATAGAAGAAATGAGCCTGTAAAACGATCTCATCGGTAAAGGAAAAAGGAAGAAGGAAAGGTGACCTCTCAGATGAGAGCACAGCTGAATAATCTTATACCACACAGAGAATGAAGGACCAGGAGAACCTGAATAACACAGGAATGATCAGAGCAAAGAGAAGAGGGATCCAGAGAGGGTGCATGCCTAGGCACAGACCGAGGGTTAAAGGCCCTTCCCTCCGCTCCTGTGAGGAAGGAACCAGACATGGAACTCACCACAGCCTCTTCATGAAAAGCTAGAGCCATCTTTATTTGCGCAATTCCTTCCAAGCCTCACTGAAACTTATCACACATACAGCACACAGTATAGAGGGGAATACTCTTCCGAGATCCTTTCTACACCAACATCTCCTCTGTTTACTTCGTGGAAATGCTTTTGCTCAATATAAGAGTAACCTAGTTTTACATTATTTTTTCCAAGGAGGACTGGAGGAGGCACGGAGAATTACAAGTTATGCTTATGATGCTGAGTTGCTTCTTATTTTGTGAAAATTTTTGTGAAAAAAAAAAGTTTTGTGAATATTTCTTTGAACTTCTGAACTGAGACATACAATTGCTTTCTGAACTCACTAAATATCCTCTGATGAAACAGATACAATTAATAGCTATTTTAAAGTGGGGTAGGTAGGGAGAGTAGAAGCTAAAGAAAAGCTGATTGTGAAAATGAGAACGTGCTGTCTATTTTCTAGGAGGAAAGAGAAATGAGTAGCATAACCAACAACTTGAAAAAGAAATATTACTGTCACAAAGATACCATAGTATAAGACACTCAGCATGGAAAGTGTACTATGTTAAGCCTGAACCAACAAATGCTGCGAATTAAAAATGCATTACAAAAACTCCCTTGACATTGATTCTCCATGTGGCAATTAGTGTAAGCAATTGTGCAAAATCTCAGTACGAACAATTAGTGCATGTTTCTAATGTTCTCAGATAACTTCTAGCAAACTCTCTGAGCTTTCTGCAGTTTTATACAATAATTAGATGGTGTAATATCAAGACCTGAATTAACCTGATAAAGTATTAGCCCAAATGTTTGCCTGGTAGCGGGTAATGATCTGCATATCATAGAGCACCCCATTTGGTCAGTCACAGGAAGATTTGCACTCTCCTGCCCCATTTTTCCACTCCTGAGGTAGCTCCAGGCTAGCTGTGCCATGGGACTCTCCCATGGGATGGGGAAGGTCCTGGCAATGCCATATCCGTCAGGAGAGGCACTGGAATCACTGGGCTGGCCCTGGGAGGCGAGAATTGGCTGAATGGTGGTGCTGGCCCTGTCCTGCCTGCGGCAGCACCTGTCCCAGGCTACGTGCTCCTTTCCAAGGTGGTCCAGACATGAGCTGACCAGTGATGCTCCTGAACATTCCCACCCCAGAGCCCAATAGCCCCTTCTCAATAGCATCTAAAACTAATTTCCCCAAACAGTCATAGCATTAAAATACTATTCCTTGTTTCTTGTTACTAGTGCATCTCTCTGCCCTTTATCAGGGCCATTACTGGTGTGAGGAATATTGTTAACTGTTTTGTGGTAATCACCCATTTGTTTCAGCAGAAAGCAGAAAAGAGTGGCCTAAGTGTTGACAACGCTTTCAGGCTGCTTAAAAGCTCCATTCCCACACATGCGGAGCACGTGTCCCTGATGAGACAGCAAGGGGCAGCACGAGATCGAGCTGAGCGGGTACAAGTGGCAGCCCTGCTCCTTCCCCTGCGCGTCCCCACTCCGCACCGTTCTGCAGGGCACTGCACATTCCCGCTGTGCCCAAAGCACCTCCGTGACCCCGTCTTCCCGACATGCCAGGGGACAGGAGCGCCAGCGGGACCCTCACTCATCCCTGGGATTGTTTCCACACGCACGGAGAAATTCCCTCACATTGTGTTTGCTGGGACAGCTACAGTTTGGAAGGAGCTTTTGGGTGCTTTGTTTGTTTTGTACCTAATTTCCTCTTCAAAAAAGGCAGCCTGAGTTACTCTGAAAATATTTGCAAATTCATACTGAAACATTTTGAGAAAACAGAATAAAGAGAAATCAAGCCAAGCTGAGAGGCACAGCTGCTTCCCTCTCCCTCACAACTGCCACTGAATAGCCCAGGAGATGGAATATTCATCCAGCACAGGAGACTGCAGCAAACCCTACTCTGATCCAAGCACTTCTCTGTACAAAAGTGGAGAAACAGTCACTAATTGCTTCTTACTTTGAACTTGATCCAGATCTGAGTTTGAACCTGATTGAAGGGCAACAAAAACAAAATCAGAGTCCCCTATCTGAAAGGAATAACCCCATGAAAGAACAGTCTGGGATGGAGGATCCAGAAAGCAGCTCTGTGGAAAACAGCCCCAGGTCCTGCGGGACCAGTGACCGGTGTCCGCTGCAGGCCCGACACAGTCCCCACGTGCGGAGACGCTCCAAAATGCAGCAGACCAGGCCAGAGAAGCTGCCTGCTCTGGGCAGCGCTCGGCCAGGAGGCCCGCGAGCTCCCTGCCAGCAGCTGCTATTCAGTGCTTTTGTGATGCAGCTGCCAACCACCTAGGGGAAAATCCTGGGAAGGGCAGCGGAGAACTGCAAGGGAAAACTCCCTTTGCAGCAGAGAGTTAAAACAAGACTGGCAAACTAATGGATGTTGCTGTCCAGAAATCTCTCAGGGCAAGGACCTCTGACTAGAAGCAGGGCTGGTACAGTCTCTCCCTGGTGTCTCTTAGCTGCCCAGAAGAAAATGCACGAGGGAAGCTGCCTCGAGAATAATTAATTTCTTTTCAACCAAAAATTGTCTAGCCCTCCAAGCATTAGTTCCTCTTGGCCACAAGGAACTGTATCTCAGCCTAATACTTAGATACTTTTCCCCACAACATGAAAACCACTGATGGTTCTTAAGCCATCTCGTAAACTCCACTCTGCAGGTACTGGAAGGACTATGCCTTTGAAGCAGAACAGTTTGGGTATTAACATTAGAATTACATGGCTCGTGTTCTCTGGATGTGTCAAAGTAGTAAGGACTAATTCCAATGAGAGATTTGCTGTTGCCATTCTGTACTGACACTGCATATTCTATTTAGGAACTGCTGACCCAGTTTTATCTTTGCCAAACCTACTTGGGAAGTTCTTGAAACTCAGCTCAGTCAATATATTAAAAATATTCTATTTCAGAATCATTTGTCAAAGTTTGCTCAAAGGTTCTGGTGATTTCTGGATTCACTAAATCAAATTCTAGTTCTGCGCCTCTCCATGTAGGAATAAACAACAAAACTAATCCATCTATTGCTCTCTGACAGCAAAGACAATCAAGTATTTTTAAATTTCCACTGCCTTATTCATTCTGCTTTATTTACACGTCCTTCACTGCTGATGTTGTCATCGTGGCCTATTTTAATGGATGCCTGTGAGACATGCACAGATGTAAATTACCAAATGTGTCAGACAGCAGCTTTGCCTCAGCCATAGTTGCCAGTTCTCCAGAAGAGCATAAGCCCTTGCGCAGGGCCACCTGTCAGTGCCCCTGCTATTCTCTTTTTCTGTTTTGCCTGTTCCTGGCTTCAGGACACCTCCTATTGGCCCCAGAAATTAGCTTCTTCTCCCTTTTCCTGCTTTGAAAAATTCATCCAAATCACTTCTGTAGTGTAGCAAAGCCTTCAAGATCAGGAATGGCAAAGCCTGCTTCCTATTCCAATGACATATCATTGCCAGCAGTCCAGCACACAGTCCAGCAGTGCCAAAGACTTTCTGTTTTGTTTTGCTTTTTATAATTTGGTTGATTAGGTCTGGCTACAGGCAACACAATCTTTTTAGCACACAGGCAATCTCCTCCAGAGGGAAATTTTGGCGCTGCAGCGTCTTCTCTGCGCAGCAAACAGGGCTGTGCAGCAGCCGTTTCAGGTCCCTGGTGCTGTGGCCTGCCGAAGGCACTCTAGCAAGGTACCGCACAGACACTGCTTAGTTTATTTGGCCCACGACAGATCACAGTTCTACAGAGGGCACTGAACATCTTGTGCCATTGTGTTTGCTGTTAACTTTCCCATCAACACTGGGATAGGCAGTGGATCCAGCACGAGCTGCTACCCCTTCCCTCCAACTGGGTATTTTCAGACGCATGTCCAACCTCTTAACTAGACAAGACCCTCCCACCAACCAACAGCATTTCAAGGAACTTTGCAGGTGTTAATTTTTGTGACAAAGATCAGACAATTATGTGGATAAAAACAGAAAACACACATAGATCCTTTTGCAAAATCCAAGAATGAGTAATTTCTCACTTTAATTAACATACAGCTGTATGTTAATATACCGCTGCAATTGTTCATAACCTGTTTTCTCATCTGGGGCCATTATCAGAGTAGGGTCATCGTCACAGAGCCAGGAAACAGCCAAGGAGCTCCAGAGATCACCTTCAGACCTCCAGAATCCACTGCACTCGCTCCAGACTCCCACGTGGGGAGCCCAGGCCTGGACCCAGTGCCGCAGCCCTGGTCTCAGCGGGGCAGCACGGAGGGGCAGGACCCCTGGCCCCAAGCCCCCTTGGTGTCCCCAGGGCCCGGTCCTTCTCTGCAGAGCTGTTCCCCAGCAGCACTCCCCCCCTGTCCCGGTGCCCAGCATTGCTCCTCCCCAGGGGCAGGTCCTGCTCTCCCCGCTAGGCTTCAGGAGGCTCCTCACTGCCCATCGCCGCGGCCGGCCCAGCTCCCTCTGGACAGCATCATCCATGTTTGGTTCCCGGCTGCTGAGAAGAGGCCGAGCCGGCCTGGGACCAGCGGTGCTGCGGGGACACCGCCAGCTGTAGCCGCCAGCTGGGCTGCCCCGCTGAGACCACCCGCGCGCTCAGACATCGCCGCCGCTGCCTGCGCAGCCGGGCACCTTTGCCGAGCTCGCCCGGGGCGGAGCGGGAGCGCAGCACAGACGGCCGGTTCCGCCGCTTGGCGGGGCCCCGCTAGCAGGCCCTGCCACCGCCTGCCGAGACCGCCCCGCGCGCTCCCGCCCTGCCACTGCCTGAAGAGACTGCCCCGCTAGCAGGCCCGCCAGTGCCTGCAGAGACCGCCCCGCGCGCTCCCGCCCTGCCACTGCCTGCAGAGACCGGCCCGCGCGCTCCCGCCCTGCCACTGCCTGCCTAGACCGCCCCGCGCGCTCCCGCCCTGCCACCGCCTGCCTAGACCGCCCCGCGCGCTCCCGCCCTGCCACTGCCTGCAGAGACGGCCCCGCGCGCTCCCGCCCTGCCACTGCCTGCAGAGACCGCCCCGCGCGCTCCCGCCCTGCCACTGCCTGCAGAGACCGCCCCGCGCGCTCCCGCCCTGCCACTGCCTGCAGAGACCGCCCCGCGCGCTCCCGCCCTGCCACTGCCTGCAGAGACCGCCCCGCGCGCTCCCGCCCTGCCACTGCCTGCAGAGACCGCCCCGCGCGCTCCCGCCCTGCCACTGCCTGCAGAGACCGCCCCGCGCGCTCCCGCCCTGCCACTGCCTGCAGAGACCGCCCCGCGCGCTCCCGCCCTGCCACTGCCTGCAGAGACCGCCCCGCGCGCTCCCGCCCTGCCACTGCCTGCAGAGACCGCCCCGCGCGCTCCCGCCCTGCCACTGCCTGCAGAGACCGCCCCGCGCGCTCCCGCCCTGCCACTGCCTGCAGAGACCGCCCCGCGCGCTCCCGCCCTGCCACTGCCTGCAGAGACCGCCCCGCGCGCTCCCGCCCTGCCACTGCCTGCAGAGACCGCCCCGCGCGCTCCCGCCCTGCCACTGCCTGCAGAGACCGCCCCGCGCGCTCCCGCCCTGCCACTGCCTGCAGAGACCGCCCCGCGCGCTCCCGCCCTGCCACTGCCTGCAGAGACCGCCCCGCGCGCTCCCGCCCTGCCACTGCCTGCAGAGACCGCCCCGCGCGCTCCCGCCCTGCCACTGCCTGCAGAGACGGCCCCGCGCACTCCCGCCCGGCCACTGCCTGCAGAGACGGCCCCGCGCGCTCCCGCCCTGCCACTGCCTGCAGAGACCGGCCCGCGCGCTCCCGCCCTGCCACTGCCTGCCTAGACCGCCCCGCGCGCTCCCGCCCTGCCACTGCCTGCAGAGACCGCCCCGCGCGCTCCCGGCCCGGCCCGGGCCCACGCCCTGCCCGCCTCGCCGGCCTCGGCCAGTCGCGTCCGCCGCTGGGCGCGCCGCGCTTTCTGATTGGACCGTTCAACCTCGCCGGGTCCCACTGGCCCCGCCCTGCAGCACCGCGGTACCTGCGTGAGGGTAAACTCCGCGGTACCGGTGTCAGGGGTAGCACCGCGGTACCGGTGTTAGGGGTAACGCAGCGGTACCTGTGTCAGGGGTAGCACTGAGGTACCTGCGTGAGGGGAACACCATGGTACCGTGTGTTAGGGGTAACGCAGCGGTACCTGTGTCAGGGGTAGCACCATGCTACCAGTGTTAGGGTAACGCCAGGGTACCTGTGTGTAGGGTAGCACCATGGTACCGGTGTTAGGGGTAACGCCACGGTACCTGTGTGTGGGGTAGCACCGTGGTACCGGTGTTAGGGATAGCACCGCAGTACCTGTGTCACGGGTAGCACTGAGGTACCTGCGTGAGGGTAACGCCATGGTACCGTGTGTTAGGGGTAACGCCGCGGTACCTGTGTCAGGGGTAGCACCGCGGTACCGGTGTTAGGGGTAGCACCGCGGTACTGTGTGTGAGGGGTAACGCTGCGGTACCGTGTGTCAGGGGTAATGCTGCGGTACCTGTGCCCGGGGTAGCACTGCAGTACTGGTGTTAAGAGTAATGCTGTGGTACTTGTGTCAGGGATAGCACCGCAGTACCAGTGTGAGGGGTGACACCATGGTACCTATGTGAGGGTAACGCCATGGTATCATGTGTGGGGAGGCACCGCGGTATCTGCATGTTGAGGGTAGAGCTCAGGTACCTCAGCACAAGGCCAGTACATGGGTAGGTGCCTGAGTGTGGGGTAGAACCCGGGTACCTCAGCACCAGGAGGGAACCTGAGCAGCTGGCGGGGGAGCCTCGCCAGGCTCCCTCAGCCATGCAGCAGCACCCTGCCCTGGGGCTGGTACCTTTGTGTCTCAGCTCATGGGCTGATGCTTTGCTTCCCAGCCCTTACACACTACACAGAAGCCTCAGCTCACACGTGCTTGTGGCATCTGGGCATGTGCAGAGCAATATGTGACACTTGGTTGTCTTTCCCTCCTGACAGCTAGCTCGTTTCCTGGGGTTTTGCTCAGGCACTACTCAGCCTGAGCTGTCAATACACACGATGAACTAAGAGATAATCCTGCTACAAAGAGATAAACAGTTATTTCCTGGACGTTAACATACTAACTTTCAGGGGGAAAAAAAAAAAGTAAAACACATTGACACTTTAAAATCTCTGTGACAGCACAGTTAAAATGAAAGGAAGCTAGAATATCCTATTTCTGCATTTGAGGTTTAAATGCTTTATTAACCTTGGTGTAAATGAGCAGCAATAAATTAGGCTTGAGATCATAGACAGTCTATTTATGAGTGAGAAAATAGGAAAGTGTGGGGTTTTTTTCTGTTATTGTTGAGAAGCATTTTGATAGTCTACTCTGCAGTTATATTAAGGAACATTCAGTGACACAACAAAACATGGAAAAGATGCCAAACAGTTGTACAGCAAAGTTCACATCCTCCATTAAGTATTAATTCATCTCAAGGCTACATCACTTTCAGTAATTGGTTTTGCTTTAAAAGCCTGGTGAAAGAGAAAACAATTTCTTTATGCTGGTTGTATCAAGAAAAGCAATAAATAAAGGCAGGAAAATAGCTGTGTCTATGAGCTTTATACCAGAGTTCAGTTCCATTACCCTTTCAGTTTCCTACAGCTGCAAATTTACATCTTATATTAAAGCAAAAATGAGGGTGTTGGGTTCCCAACAACAAGGGTATGTCTCCTTTGCTGATCCATTATTAACATATGAGGTATGGGGACTACAGTCATTTGCTATGCTGTCAGCTATCCCTATGAACCCAGCCCAGACAGAGGGGAACACATATATGCTAAGGAAGAAATTTGCCCTAAGATTAAGGGTTTCTTAACAGCAATGACATGTACCAGACGGAGAAAAAATAACAAAAAGCTTTATTTGAACTTTGAACTAATCAGGGGCAGCAAGTGTTGCCTCAGCACTGCCCCTATGCCCAGACAGGCACCGCGTCAAAGACTCTGACCACTGTAACTAACTCCCTAGCAGTAAATTAAACATAATGGGGGGTATCCTTGCATACCAAGGCATAGAACTACCTCTTCTATGATGCTAAAACCTCACCCTCCAAGCAGGGTGGCTACTGCAACCTACCTCCTTGTGCAGCTCCCTCATCACTGCTAACTCCTGAGCCGAACCCAGAAATTACCTGGACCAATGCGAAATCTTGGTGGGGAAAACCGTGCCAAGAGCCATTGCTGCAACTTCGTAGTGCAACTGATCAAGTTCCACAGTGTTCCTTGGTGCTCTTCAGTTTACTAATACAAACAAAGCCCTGGTGGTTTCAATCCAATTGCCATGGTGGGCACCTAAGAGCAAAGTAGCTTGGCTGTTGCCACGGAGTATGGCCAGAAACCGGTACGTCATTGCATGAACAGTGTCATTTGCCAACCAGGACAGACAGAAATGCTACAGTTTCAATGCAGTGCTGCTTTAGCCATCTCTGTTCTAGGTATGCACCTCTTAGTCCACTTATAAACAATGCTTGGAGATGTTTTCAAGCTCTTGCTTAGAAATTACAGTGCAGAGAAATACTCCAGTCTACTTCTATAATCTGAGTTGCAAAACATGCCCCGGGATTATTTATGCAAACAAATTACAGAATCATTGTCATTTATGATTTATGCTTTAGTTGAAAGCATTCTTTAATAGAGTAGTCAGTTTCTCTTTGGGAAATAAAAAATTATACTACTCCTGTCTTTGCATGAGCCCTTCCAATTCCCTTGATTGTGTTCTATGGCTTTGCAGAAATACATTAATTGTTTTTATAATAATTGATATCACTGGCAAAATGACTATTATAAAACCTTCATGATAACCTATTTTGTAAATTTCATTTCATTTCAGAGAATGGATATTTGTAATAGCTTAAAAAACATATAGGCTTGGGATTTCCTTAAAAAGTAAGTTAATCCCTACTATTATTGCTGTGGACATTTTTTGATCATTTTGTGGTGATCAAAATTTTTCTAACTATTAAATTCATACCTTTGTGAAAGGCAAACACAGAAAGCTAAGATATTACAAGTTCTTGCTGAGAGCCATTTTGTCTTAGAACTATTCTGAATGTATTTAAAAAAGTAGAAAATACAATTTTAAGCAGAAAAGAGGAATTACAAAGCAAAATCTGGAAAATACATAACCTGAAAGATGTGCTTGTGCACTCTCCTTCACTGGTACATTGTGTGTACTGGTACTTTTAATTAAATCCATACCAAATTTACAAACTCCTTTAATACTTGATGTCATTAAGCAGATTATTCATTTTATGATTTTTTTTTCTGATCTATTGATTCCAGTCTTTCCACTCATGAAAATATTGTCATTATATTGAGATAAAACCAACCAGACCAGCCTGATTCACAGAAAATTCCGTCTCCTTCCCTTCCTACAGCCTTTCTGTACCAAGTCTAGTGCAGCAGTCTGCACAGGGCCCGTCACAGGCTCCTGTAGCACTGGCAGCATCCTGTGCTGGGAAGGCAGCTGGGATGAGGGAGCCTGAGTCCTTGGGTTAAATGGGCTAAACAGAAGGTCACGCTTTATCAGGAAAGTTACTGTGTTGATCCATAAATCTAAAATGATGACCAAGGACTAGCTAAAAGGGAATTGTTTTCTTCCTTTTCCTCAGTCTTCTTCATGAAACCCCCTGCTTTCCTTTTGTGAGTCTGTCCCGCACGGCTATAAACTGCGCTCCATTCACATTTCCATTTCCATGTGTTAGGAATTTTGTTACTAGTGTAAAGATGTAAACAGGACGTTTATTGTCAAATGAAAGGTAAAAAATGGGAAATTGTGTCTTTTTCAGTGTAGGATTTCTTTATGCTTTTGAAATTAGTTTCCTGGAAATTTCAATAGGCAGTGGGGGATCAGAGGTTGCAGTATACAGAAGGATCTGCTCCAAGGGATTTCCCGAGGTTGTAGCAACCTGCACCCTGCAGCGTGGCTGGGCCCGGGGTGTGGAATTAGCTCCCCTCCAGGGGCCTTCGGGAAGAGAAGCTGGATTTACAACAAGTGGCAGCCTGGAGCAGGTTTCTTCCTTGGGCTTGTGTTAATTATTCATAGGCTGTTGACAAAAACAAAGCTACCAAAGACAATACAGATGTAGTTGGGTTGTTTTCAAAGGCACAAAAGCATTTTAAGCACTTGGTAAAACAAACAAAACGCATCAACCTTCTCTGATGAGAGTCTAAAGGGAGCTCTGTGCCCACTTGCAATTTTGTAGCTTTCAGTTAACTTGCCTGCCTAAATGTAAGATTCAGCACCTAGGGAAATAACGTATTTATGGCATCCTGAGGGATTCTGCCCATGTGCTGATACAAGCTATAGCAGAAGGCATATGAAGCAAATGTTCTTAAGAGCTGACTTCAGGAGGCAAAAAGTTATTGCTATTGTGACAAAGGCATAATTTTGTTTGAAGTATGTTTTAAAAAGCAGTATTAGCACCAAGCAGCAATATATTGTTTTAAAAAGCAATTATCCTTGCTTCCTTAACTAGAGACAAAACCAGTGGTATAGACAATCCTTGGGAAAGGAATTTCCCAGGATTGTTTTTCCCAGGATTAAAAAGCCTGTCTTGAGATGGAGGGCACTTCACAGTGCTTGGAATAAGAATCTGTAGAACAATATTTTTACTTCCTGTAGCAGACTGGATCCTCTGAACTGAGTACTGCCCAGAGAGAGGACAGCAAGGGGTGATTTTAGGTCTGTGGAGTGTATTACCCAAGTGCCAAACACTGTGGCAAAAAAAGTTTCAAAAAACTTAACTTGCACCAGTGGTCACCAGTACGCTGCAGAGGCAAAGCTAATATTGTAGCTTTCTTCTTTTAGCAAGGCACACACAGGCATAGTTGAATGTGTATTGCGCTTATGTGCTTGTTAGTAACTTTACACTACTGAACAAATGACCCATGATTCTTCAAAACCTTTAAAACAGAAATAAAGACCACAAGTAATTCTGGGCAGAGAGAGAAACTGTCAAATCTAAGCTTGTCTTTCTTGTACTGTATTAGGAAAATAACTAGTGAATTGTGATTGTTTGTTTGTTTGTTTTCCCTAACACCTACGTAGCAAAGACCTAGAAACCAAGAAATTTCTTCTTGGAAGGTGACGTGACTTGAAAAAAGGGAAGGACAGGAAAGGAGGTGCTTACGTTAGCGCTGCAGGAATCACCAGTGCCTGTCCGTGTTGCAAGGTACAACCTGCAGGAGCATAAACTAACCCGGGTGAAATGGCATTAACTGAACAGCGGAACTGTCAGCAGAATTGCTAGCAGAGCTGCAAAAACTAAATTTTAACTTAAAGTAAAGGAAAATAATTTGTCATTTAGCATAAGCAATTGATGTGTTCTCTATAGAAAATCTCTAAATGAAATTTGAAACCTAGAGGGTAGGTGGAGGTCCAGGCAGCACACCCTGCAAGGCCAATCCACTTGCTTTTGAAAATAACCTCAGACTCTTCAGGTAAAAAAAGCTGAGCGAAATGCTAAATAAGAGAACTTGTCTTATCCTCCTTGGGGTAAAATACTCTAAAGAAACAAAACTTTCAGGGGATAAATGCTGGTGCCTGGGGAAATACTGTCACTTATGGAGATTTAATTAACAAAGATGAATGAACAGATCCTACATAAAGCTGCAAATTGCCATACTCAAAAAAAAAATCTGATAGGAATTTGAAAGGTTTAAATTGTGAAAAATGCTATTGCCTGTCCCATGAAAACAAAGTGTTTTTAACTAAAAAGAAATCCATTAGCACTGCCAAAGGTGATTACTCAAGGAAAGAACTCTTAGGAGAACAGAAAATGGTGTTTCTAGCGAAAAAAAATCATTCTTATATGTGAATCCTGGCCTGCTGTAGAGGTCCAAGGAGTGAGAGGTAACTGTGGCAGGAACAGGTAACTGTCTCAGTACCCGGTTATGAACTGGGAGCTGGAGCTGGTGCATTTCTGAGTCACTGGACTTATGTTCTCAGCTTCTTCCCTGTGTTACAGTTTGCACAAACTGCAGGATGTTTTAAAGATTTAGACTGATCGATGGACGGTTTCTGTAAGGGGCAATTTAATTTCCAACACTTGTAATATATGCACATCATACTTATAATGGCTGGATTCTTTATATTTTCTATAAATTGGTACATTGCCTCATATAAGCTGTAACTGGCTGATGAGCAGGAACGCATATTTTGCCTCTTTCAGGAGTTTATCAAAAACTGCACTATTATATTTAGACTTTATACATTATATAATTACTTTAGAAAAGTGCTAGTGTTTTAGCATATATGTGACCATTGCTACCATCATATTAAGACTTCTTTTTATTTAAATTAAATTACTGAAGAAAAGTGCTAATGTTTTAAGACAAAAATTCTCACAAAAACAAACGACTATTTCACCTAAAATGACTTCATGGAAAAAGGGACAAAATGGGGGCATTCCGATAGGTTCCTGCTATCTGAAAAAATGTCATGCATCCTAACTCCAAAATTAGCAGCGCTTTAGTGTAACTTTTTATGATGTTTAAAGTGATCTACTGAAACAAAACAAAAGCCTTCTGGGGAGGAGATGCTGAAGCAGCTCAGAGGGGAGGAGTACGTGAATGCGCAAGATCCTCTGCCCTTCATTGCAGCTGGGGTGCTCAGCTTTCCTCAGATAAGCACTACAGAGAGGCAACCTGGATGGGATCACGGAGGGGACCCGCAGGCCCTCTTGGCAGGTGATGGCAGGGGAGCGAGTGCCACAGCCTGCCCGAGTTGTGCTGTGTGCACAGAGGATGGAGTGGGACAGAGCAGGGTGGAGTGGACGGGCACCACAGGATGGAGCGGGTCAGGCATCGCGGCCCAGAGGTCGTTGCAGGAAGGAGCAGGACGGAGCGGATCAGGCATCACGGGATGGAGCGGGTCGGGCGTTGTGGCCACGCTGCCCGGGAAGCGGCGCTGCGGTGGGCAGCGATCCCTGGTGGGCTCCGCTCGAAGGCCCGGCTCGCTTGCCCCATGGCCGCTTGCAGACAGCTCTTGGCTGGGCAGTGTCGGCGTGTCCCGCGCTGCTCATGGCACTTGCTCACCGCACGGGCAGAGGAAACTCCTCTCAGAAAATACAGATCAGCATCAGGGGAGAGGGCAGTTTTTTTGCAGCCCACACTGTTTCTGAGGAACTCGTGCGTGAAGTGAACACAGCAGCAGCTTGGCAGAAAGCGGGACCATCGCAGCTGACACATTTGACATTCTGCTGCTGCATGTCGAACACATGCCCTGCAGTATGCTCTGTGACCCTTTATTAGGAATATCTATTAAAGTATCACAGTATAAATATGTTCTGATATGTTAAATATGGAAACATTGCCCTAGGAAGATTTTCCTGGGGTGTTGTGAAGTATAAAGCCTCCTCACAGTTTTAAAAGGTCTGAAAAAAAATGAGGGAAAAAAAAATCATTGGAGTTCCATATCGTATTGCCATCACAACAGCAATGGGAGAGGGCAACAAACTAATGGCAATGGGAGAGGACAACAAAAAGCATTTAAACCCTGCCACCTTCTCAAGGGTCAAAGGATGAATTAGAATCAGGATTTTAAAAAGAGGTCACTTTGTGACCTGCAGTTTTGCTATGGTGCCTGTTTTCAAGAGGAAAATGTAAATTTTCTTTTTCTTTCTTTTTTCCTTTTTTTTGGTTCTTATTCTCCTGGCAAATAGTTTCTCTCCTTTCTCTGACTACATTTTCCTCTATACTGACTTAAAAGTTTAGGGAATTAATATCTTCCTTCATTTTAAAGCTTCATTAGCACTATCATTGTTAAGAGACTGCAAACACCCTTGTTATTGTTACTCTTTTTTATTTTTGCCAGATAAATTAGTCTGAACCTCATTAAGGGATGAATGCACTTCTCACGTGACAGCCCAATGTGTAATACGGTGCCCGTAATGAATATTCACTGAGAAATGTGCAGAGAATGAAACAACATTGTCTTTCTCAGGCATTTGAATGCATTTTAAAAATCCCTACAGGCACCAGCAGTTGCAAGGGTGGGGGATGTTTGACCAGGATGGGCTGGGAGTAACTGCAGCTGCTGCTGCTTCTCTGGGACTGTGGTTTGCTCAGCTGGGTGAGGAGAGCCACAACTGCCCCAGCACACCAAGCCACAAGGAACCTTGTATCTCCCGAGAGGAGTAATAACAGAGGAGACAGCTTCTGATTTGTCATTATTTTGATGTTTAAATGCTTGCAAACAATGCTTAAAAACTTTAACATAAAAAAGAATTACTATCTTTACAAAGGCAAATGACAGTTTTATGCAAGAGAAAAGTTTGTTGTCTTGTATTTATTTACACTGCTTTTAATGCTAGGTGAAAGATTTGTGGTAATCAGTGCCTTGTTTCAAGATAAAAACTCTCTGGATTCATTCCCATTCCTCAGACCATCTTCTTTGCCTTCCTCGGAGAATATCTGTGAGACTCATCTGAGTGCCACAACTGCAGCAGGCAGTATTTTGAGGTAGCATTAACAGTTTTGGATGTTTCTCGATAGCTGAAGCCCCCTGATGTTGCCTCCCAGTTTTGACCTCTGCTTCAGCAGCGGCGAGCACAGTCCGTGCACACTTCAAGCGCATCCATGCAAGCCCCGGGCTCCGGGCCGGTCGCCACCGCGGGCCATGTGTGGAGGGAGCTCAGTGCCAGGGCCCTCGGCAAGCTCCATTCTGGACTCTAAGTGCTTTTCGGGGGAGCACCACAGGAGCGCTGCTGCCCTCCGCACACCTTGGCACTGAGTCAGTCCAGCAGGCTGCAGGTGGCTGCAAGCTCCAGCAGAGCCACTCGTGGTTCTGCTGAAGCAGGTACCCTCCCCAGCCCGTCCCGGTCCCCGGCCAGCTCTGTGCGCCCTGGCGTCTCTTGGTGCTCCCTCCCTCTGTCACCACCTGAAAGTCCAGCCTCGCTGCAGAGCTCACACTAGCCCTCACGGCATGGCTGTCTGCAGCGCAGAGGGCTGGAGGTGTCTCCTGACAACCGCTGGCACCGACATGCAGGATAAACCTCTCGGCACCAGCGCGCTGTTACGAAGCTGGTACTGTCCTCAGCAGGGCGCCGGGTGAAGGGGCTTGCTCCTCCTGCCATGCAAACCCTGCGTTGCATCAGCCAGAGCTCAGACCATCCCGATACACACGTATGTGTAAAACTTCCCAGAATTATCATGCACATTCGTTCTGTTCCCTGGGACTCATTGTCATATACATATAGTCGATACACACGCGGCCTGGGTTTCTGAGGGGCTTCCATGGAGGTCTTTGAACCGTATGACAAACCCTGGGACATGTTATTGTTAAAACAGATAAAAAGCAATTCCAAGTGTCAAAGCTGTAGCTATAGCTGGGAATCATTTTCTAAGATTTTTCACATTTTGCATCATTATGCACATAATTAAAAGTATGTTAAAGAATCATGTGTCATAACAGTGTTAAAGCTTATTCTATAATTCTTCCCATGAGTCTGCAAAGAAAATATTGAGAAATAAAAGCAAGAGATGACTTTCCACAAAATGCTCCCTGTTTTATTCCAGCTGCCCTTTGTGCACATGTATCCGAGGTCTCCCTGCTGGCTTTGACCTCCAGCTCGCTGTGGACCCTGGCACGGGCAGGATGGGCACGAGACGGAGCTGGTGCCCGCGCGGCTGCTTCGCCTCAGCTGGTCCCTGCCGCGTCTCAGCAGCCCCTGCGCTGCATAACTGGGCACTGTGCCCACCTGGGTGACATCGTGCAATCCATACCAGAAAAAGTGCTCACTCTGCATGCACTGAAACGCAATCTCTGACGTGTCTCCGGGTCTCTATAGCAACGACATGCAACGTATTAAAAATAAGGAAGAATTTATAGTGTTTTATTCTAGATCAGCTTCCCATTCATGTCTCCCCCATTTGCTAGTTTTAAGGGCTTATGTTGTTATACCTGCACAGTACAGACTAGTTAAATGTCACTTAGCTAAAATACTCGCTCCAGTGCGTGTTGGCCATGTCCTCCCTTCATTTTACATATCCTTCACTTTAGGTTATTGGTAGTGTTTATTGCAGATACATCTTACATTCCCACATGTTGCAGAATGGTGCAAGGATCGGGGACATGGATTCTGTGTGAACAACCAAGGCCTTGGATTTTAGGCCCTTAGCATAAGTAACTTAGGTTTTTAGCACAAGTTAGGCCCTCGGGGCTTCTGTCCCGTGAGAAACTGCAGCACAATCCAAGATTAGGTAGGGAAGCAGTCTCATGAGAAACTGCAGCTTAATCCAAAATTAGGTAGAGAAGCAGTCCCATGAGAAACTGCAGCACAGTCTAAGATTAGGTGGGAAAAACAATGCTGAGACTGTGCAAACACCAGGTGTGGTACAGGGAATAAGTAGTGGGACATAAATAGTTAACCAATGGTATAGTAGGGTATAAGTAGTTTACAAATAGTTAACCAATAGTGTAAGAACGTGTGGCTTTAGAAGCAATTGTAAAAGTATATAATGCTTATACGCAGCAACAATAAATGAAGGCTTGCCTTATTACTCAAATTGAGTCAGCCACATTTCTTCCCCACACCCTCCCCCTTGGCCGACGGGTTGACCCTGAGACTCAAGATAACAGCGCAGCTCAGGAGAACAGCAGCTCGGCGGGTTTCCAGACTTGGACAACTCGAAGGAGAACAGCAGCCGGCAACCTTGAGACTCAGAGAGAACAGCAGCTGGCGGATTCACCACCGCAGCGAGCAAGTGAGTGAACTCCGAGCGCAGTGCAATTAGTAGTCTTGAGTCTCAGATTCTCGCACGCGTGAAACGGAAGGATACGATCACGCAGCAGCCACGTGCCACAAGGCAGAAGAAGCTGGAATAGCATAAATCCCTCAGCACTGTGAACTGTTTAATAGATTTAACTCTGATATATATCCTTGTTCCACCATAACCTTTTTGATTACAGTGAACAACATTAATGTCTGCTTGATTACAGAGTTGTGATGTGAGATTTCTTTGCATTTAAGATTGCTTAGGACAGTGTGGTCAGTGTGCCCCTATGGATGCTTCTAGGTTCACATTCCATTGTGCTCTTTTCCCAGGATAAGTCAGAGATCTTTCTGAGCCCTTTGGATGCTCGTTTGCCCACTCTCCCGTGTTCTGGGGAAAGCTGCACCACACTGTGGTCTTCCATCATTTTCTCTGTCTGTGCTCAATGCCAAACATGGAAATTCTGCTCATGGATGACTTTTTGAATCCCTGGGAGATACGTACAAAAAAGAAAGAAAAAGAAAGAAAAAAGTCTGAACGTAGAAGCTCAGCACCAGATACTCCATGAATATGTTTTCACCTCCTGGAAATGCAGACAAGAATACTTACTTCTAAACAGTGTGGTTGACCTGGGACTTCCTTGTAAACCTTTACAGCAGCTGACTGTCATCTCTTGCACGTGTTTGCAAACTGTTTTATTCTAATGGAGACTTTGTCAGCTTGGAGTGATTCTCACTGTATTTCCAAGCTCAGATTTCAAAGTTGTATGAGCCTCACTGCAGGCTGTGAGTCTCTGCTGATTTACTTTGTGTGTTTCAGTGATTCGTAATTGTTCTGTAGTAGAATTGCTTGAAGCTAGTAAAGTCCATAAAACCTTTTTTTGCCTCATTATTCACTAAAAATGTTAAATGGATTCAGATGGCTAGCACAAAGTCAGCAACAAAAAGGTAAAAGAATGAAGACTGAAGCAGAAAAAGAACGGGCTAGGGACTACTTATGAAAATTGGAGGTTTTTAAATCAGCAGGTGATTATAGAATCTCTCTGACATCTTCTAGGCATAACTGAGGCAATGTCGGGGCTGATTTCAGCCTTTTTTGAGCATTTGGGGAATGTCTGTGGAGGTCCCTGAGGAATGAAATAAGTCTGTGAACTTAAAGAGTGCACACAATAAATTGCCATGATTTGTCAGCCTGGGGGGGTCCTCCAGCAGTGCAAGATAAAATTCAGTAAGGTCAAATGAAAATGCAGAGTTACATGTCTGGGTAAGGATAATGAACTGCACAGTCACAGGTGAGAACAAATACAAAACAGAGAATCCACAGGAACATGATGGTGCTAAAAAGCAAAAACAAACCCCACAAACCCACACAAGCCAGAGGCATTAAAGTAGCAGATCCCATTTGTGGTGCATGGGCCACTCTTGCTGTGCTGTTGTGGCCATGCCTGGTCCGGCACTGCAAGCAGGTGGAGGGGAGGATGAGGAAGTCTGAGGCTTTCAAAATTTCTGGTGACAAATCAGAGTGCCCTGGTGGATCAGCATCATGGCTGAAGGCATTTCCCTTTGCATAGCTTGGAAAGGCCAGGGAGGATTTGGAAGTGCCTGCACTGGGGGTAGGACAGCTCAGATGGGCTATGGTTGGCTCACAGAGACGTGCAGAAACGGCCACTTAGGTCTGCTGGGATCCATAATGCCGCTTGCATCACCTTTGCAAAGCCAGTGTGAACAGCTGGGTCCAGCCCAGAGACCTGTGTTGAACTTGCAGAAAGCATCGTTTATTCCTGCTTCAGCTCCCTGCTCGGCTCTGGGAAGGCAGCAGCAGCCACGGCGCTGTCCGGTCAGACCTGCATGTGTGCTCGGAAAGGCAAGAACGCTGCCGTGCTTGCATCCCTAGAAGCGCCGCAGTTTGTACCAAAATTAAGCTCCTCATAGATTTTTAGATGTGGTATTAATCAATATTTCTTAACAAGGTTTGAAAGAAAGATCTTTCCTCCCTGGATTTTTCTTAGTATGGTTATTTAGCTTCTCATTCATGTGCATCAGGATAATTTCTCTGCTACCTACCACTGTCTATATTATCTCAAAACAAAACAAAACAAAACAAAAATAACAACTAACTGAATTCCCTTGTTAGAAACACACTTCTTGTCTTAAAGCTTTTAGCATGGCATTCGCAGAGCTTAATAGCCTTTCAACAGAATCCACTCCTTTCAAAAGAGAAGCTCTTGAAAGTTAATTAAGATGTTTGGCCTTCCCGGCTGGGTCCTCAGTGCAGCAGAGCAGCAAGTTGTGCCCCTCGGGAGCGCAGGACTGGCTTGTGCTGCTGCCAGGACTCGGATGGCTGCGCAGGCAGTGTGCGGTCTGGAGGGGTCTCCTCAAGGACAGCTTAAATAGTCCTTCTGTCACTTGGGAAGACAGAGGACGAGTAAAAATTTGCTATAATTGAGTAAGGGATAAAAGGGCATATGACATTGAGAAAAGCTGTATTGTAAAACAAATAATGGTGTAGCAAAAAACATTTACTTTAGTGGGAGATCCGGACGATGTAGGATCAGTTTGTAACATCTGAATTATTGCAAAATCATTCCATTTAAAAAAAAAAAAAAAAAGAAAAGTGCCATAGTATGAATAGCACATGAACCGATAGTTTTCTAAGAGTATAGGTTTCTTTCTATAATACTTTTTGTTCGTGCAGATGAATAATCAAGAAAATCTTATATGAGAGAAAACACTGCTGAAATAAGTATCAGTGAGATGGGTGGACATAATATCTTAGAAAGGTGTAACTCATTAGAAAAATGAAATAAATATGCAAATATTTTTCTCATTTTGTTCACAATGAGGACTTTCTTATTCCTTTTATCCAGGCTAACTAGCTAGCTTAATTGAAGGAAAATAACTGTTTTTAAACTGCTTTTGAGCCGAGAATCATTCTCGCATAGCCACGTCCTTCAGACACCTGCAAGGACCAGCATCTGCCGCAGGACGAGGTGGAGGTTGGCCGGCTGGCCGCGGACAGGGAGCACTTTGCAGATATGAAGAAAGGGAGATTTCTTCCCTTTACATCTCTATTAGGATTTACACCACAGAGACATAATAAGCTATTAACATCTCTACTCTTTTAACATAAAACTCTCTCATAGAACTGTCACTTCCTATTAAATTCTACTGGACTTTTACATAAGAAATACTCTTTTTTCTTACCTTTTTTTTTTCATGCAGATGCTGTCCACTTTTTATAAAAGAATTTGGGTAAAGATTTAAATTTGAAACCTGCACTTGTTGAGAAGACCAAGATAGTAAGAAGTATTTCCAAACAAAGATAAATTAATCTTTTCTCTTCCTATGAGCACTCTAGCACAACAAAAGAGGCAGCTATTGCTTTTCCTCCAAGGCCTCTCTAGGATTTGTTGCGGCAATTAAAGTAGCTGCTTTTTGCCCCTGTTGGCTGAGAGCTACTTGAGAAAAGTGAGCAAATTCTGTGCTTCCAGCAAGAAAAGGAGTGTTTTTATCCCCAAGGACAGGCAGCAGCCTTTTCGGCTCTCCAAAGTGTCCCCAGGGGCTGGTCACAGGCAGAGACTTGCAGGGAAACAATTCCAGGCTGGTTAGTGCTCTGGGCAAAATCTTGGGCAGCCGTGAGGCTGTCAAATCTGCCACCCAGCCCCAGCAGTGCGAGCAAAGGGAGGGAAACGGAGGGGCGAGAGGGAGGTTCTGGTGGTTCTGTGTGGAGCCCAGCACTCTCTGCATGCGGAGCTGGGGCAGCCCTGCAGAGCCCACAGGAGAGCAGCAGAGAGAAGTACTCAGAGCCGCAACACAGCTCCTGGAGAGGAGCTCTCCTGGTGCCTCCGGAGAGGATCCCTGCCGGTGCCTCTGGAGAGGATCCCTGCCGGTCCCGCCGGTTGGAAGTGCATCATGAACCAAGCAAAGTGAGGGTCCATCGATCCCAGGGAGGTACGTGCGCATGGATGCTGCCTTGTGGTCAGCTGCGACATTCTTGGGACAGAGTCACTAACAAGCTGTCGCAGTGAGTGCGCTGCAAGGGGGCGGCTGCCCTCCAAGGACAGCCCTGGTCACCTGCCCCTGCGGCGCTGGGCTCACCCTGCCCAACAGGACCCTCCTGCTGTTCTCAGAGGCTCCATGCCACCAGCAGGCCCCAGGCCATCCTGCAGTCAGACCCCTCGGCACTGCAGCCAGAGCGCCTGAGCACTGGCACCGCCGGGTGACGCTGGGGACGCCTGTGCAAGTGGATGCTCTGCCACACACGGCGGCCGCACGAGCCCCGTCTGCCTTGCCGGTTTGCATGGGCTCGGCCTCGCTGCTCTAAATGAGTGGCAGCAGCAGTACACGGATTTCTAGATCCTGCAACGTTTGCTGAACGCGCCTGCCTCCCAGCTTTGGGGTTTATCATCCCTGCAGTCTCCTCCACTGCCTTATCTCCCTCTTCGGGGAGTGACTCATCCCCTGTTTCATCCCAAGTCAGTTCATTGTCTAATCATTTTGCTTCTCAACTGGTCTCAACATTTGGGTTTTGAAAGTCAAACAGCAGAGGACAGAATTGAAATCACTGCACTGTCAGATTATTCACCTTTTTACATAACCCAGCTGCCTGTTATTGCTACAGAGCCACTAGAACACTATAAAAATGAATGCAAGAGCAGAAGCAGATCAGGAGATGAAGTGGAAGAAAGAAATGGAACAATTAGCATGAAAACCTGCGATATAATTTCCAGTCTGCTACAGTATGACCATGCAGATTTACTACTTCTTTAATTCTTGAGGAGAAACACATTGAATTCTAGGAAAAGTGGTAGGAATGTGCAATGGACGTGAAGATGTTAATGAAGCCTGTGTGTGATGCCTGCCCACAGTCTGCGCTTGCGTGGCTATTTTCAGGCCTGTGAGCACAACAAATGGACACAAAACCAGATAGAAATAGATGAGTAATTAGGCAGTGACATCTCAGCTGTGTCAGTGACAGGACTTTGGCAGGCGGACACTAATTATTTATCGAAAGAGATTAAACTGTATTAGCTAACTGACTTAATTTCAGCTCATTACCCATCTTTAACAGTACTTCATGTCATTACTTCAAGTCACCAATTATCAAATTAGCTCTGCAACTTAAAAAATTGAAATTAATTAAGGAAGAGTTCAGTGGGAGCCCAAATAAGTAACACCACATTATATCATAACATTCAATTGATTCAAAAGAAAAAAAAAAATGAGAAAAAAAAGAAAAGAATACCAATGTTCTAGAACTGAGTTTTCTGAAACCTGGAAAGTCAGAATACCAAATTAAGTATCAATTTAGAAAAGAAAAAACAAAAATTATACCAAGAAAAGGTACATATTTTTCCTACAGTGAAGAAATCACATTCTGTTTGCTATCGCAGAGGAATGACACTTTGCAACCAGAAGCCCAGAGAGAGAAGTCTCCTTCTATTAGTTAAATATTCAAATAAACAAAAATGAATTCAGTAGAATAAAATATATTTAAAATGTCATTAATTCATTCTACATCAATGAGATGCAGCACACAAAACAAGATGGAAGAAACTAAAATTCCAGAGCGAGTAAAAGTTGTGCCAGCAGAATTTGGTGTATCTGTGACAAATTTGCATTTAACCTTTCAGACTTCATATAAAGTTTACTAAGCATTAAGCTGTATTGAACAAATGCAGAACCTGTGTTAGAGAGCCTGAAGTTTCACATTAGCTTCAGCCCAAGGGGGAAGCAGAGGCGTGAGGGCGGTGGGAGGCCGGCTCTGCACCTCGCTGGATGGGGAGCCCGCAGCCCCGAGGATGTGCAGGGGCCAGCGCTCCGGAATGCATTTGTTTGGCTCCAGTCCGTACCCAAACATAGCTGCTCACATCAGTGAGCATCACGCTCACAGCGCTCGCTTTGCATTTCAGATTCCTGCTGCTTGCCTGCTAGTTTCCTAGCCAGACTTCCAGGCTTCCCTATAAACGTATTGCTGTGTTTTTTTTTTCATTTGTGTTTCTGCCTGGCATCAGATTCCTAGATTCTGCATTTATTTATTGCATTTATTATTAGAGCAACCACTGGCCTTTTGCTTGGAAGTAAAATGTAACCTTTAAGGAGGTCTGCACACAGAGCAGTGACAGATTCATAACCCTGTGAACGTGCCGGCACAAGGATGTGACATTCCTGCTGCCCGGGGCAAACTTGAGACTCTGTGTGGCGGCCTCGAAAGGTTGAGACCATCCTCTGAGCGGCGTTGACAGCCTCTGCTGAGCATCAGTGAGAAACGCAGGCTCAGGACTCCCACAGACACGGACATGGAGCAGAGCTCCGTGCCCCTCCAAGGCGAGGGGTCCAAAGGAACCAGAGCTTCACAAGAACGTTGCGAAGACTAAAACACATCCACTTCCAAAAGGACAAAAAGCAAGTCAAAAGAGAGCACATTATCTAGTGTATAAGGCTCTAGGAATACGAAACTAACTAGCTGAAGGCTGAGTTTATGCTGAACACATGACGGTAGCTCTGTCTGGGAGACATATACACTTCATCTGGAAGAACCATTTTATTTCTGCAAATGCAGCAAGAATGTTCTTAGCAAGTGAGAATTATCATTTTCATTTTCAGTCTAAATGTCAGTTGTTACTGAAACTTTCACTTTCTGCTTTCTATTCTAAAGACTTGTCCTCATTTTTCCTTCTGTCCTTTGAGAGCTGAAGGAAGTACGTTACCTAAACTTTCCACTAATAAAAGAGTCATTGTGAACTTGTTCTGAAAAGCATCGGAGCCTGGAAGATTCCAGATGCAGCCACTGTCATCGTTTCTCTTCCATCCAGGGACCTAACTGTTTTATGAAGTGAGAGCCCTTTGCTGCACGGATTTGCTGGATGGCAGGAGTGGTGTCAGAGTGGCACCCGGTGAGGAGCATCCCTATCTCCTCTCGCACAGCTGTGTTGGGAGGTGGCAGCAAGTCTTGCGGGGAGGTGTCAAGGAGCCCGGTCTGTCCTTGGCGTCACTGGCAAAGGCTCTGCTCGTCCGCACGTGGCGCTGCAGACGCTCAGGGCTCAGCCCTGCTCCTCTTGGGAACTCAGCCTAGCTTGGGACAGACTCTGTGTGAACTTCTGCTCATCTGAATGGTGACGTGGTCATCTTCCAGCTGTGCTCTGGTTCATGTCTGTGTTGGAAAAAATCCTACTATTCCCTGATAATACAAAAATAAACAAACAAACAAAACAACAACAACACAAAAAGCAACCAACAACCTCCCCTCCTCCCCCCCCCCCAAAAAAAAAAAAAAAAGCACAGAAAGATGAAGCATCAGACTGGAAAGGAGATCCTAAACACAGTTCGTACAAATAGTCCCAATGAGGTCAATTAGGGAGAGTGTATTAAATCAGGATGACTTCTTGAATGACAGTCTCAAGTCCTCAGTATAGAGAAAAACAGGGAAAGCATCACTTGGCCTGCTAAGTTGCAGAACATTGCCTCAGTTAGACTGATTTTCGATTGTATCACACATTTTAAGCATTTATTTTTGCATAAATTGTAAAGATCTATTTGGTTCCTCAAATATGAGAGTAAGTCTATTTTTTTTAAAAAAAAAGTCTTTGCCTAGTTTTATTAAGCATAAAAATATAATGCATGATTATCTTTTTGAATGTTTTCTTTCTGCAATGAATTCATGACAATGACAGCAGGGACAAGTCAAAGGGACCTATCCAGGTTTAACAGGTTCCTATGGCATTTCTGAGACATCAAGGTGGCGGTTTTCATGTGGCAGCTGTTACTCAGATGCAGACACTAGTCAGGGGGTCCAAGGAAACAGTCACCAAATGAGGAACAAACTAAAAATCAGATGCTTAGCAGGAATATCTGTCCCAAAGCCTCTGCAGCAGCTATTTCCATGCAAGGGCGTCTTCCTGCTCTTTTCAGGCACTTGGTCCTGCAGCTATTGCAGAAAATGCAGTAAGACAGAGACACAGGAAGATCAAGTGTCAGACAGCTGTGACAGAGCTTGTCCTCACCTTGTTCTTGACTGTTCCTGACTGTGTCCGGGACGTTTGTCCTTCAGTTCCGACTTCAGAGGAAGGCGCTCAGGGAGCCCTGGCCAGCCAGAGCCTAGGAGTAACAAAGAGCACGGACTATTTACAGCCTGCCCTGTCATTTAACCCCATAGTCAGTGCTCACCTGGCTCTCCTGTGGCCTGGAGCAGGTGACGGAGCTGGGCTGGGATCTTGCCTGACATGTTGGGCACTTAGGAGAGCACAGGAGCAGTGCTGGTTGCTGCGTGGCAGCTGAAGGGCAGCGTGGAGTGGGACACCAGGGAGCAGAACACCCAGCACAGTTAGGTGTGGGACACGGCACAGTGTAGAGTAGGACACAAATGACAGCACAGAGCGGGACACCCGGCATAGGGAGGAGCGGGACACCTGGACAGGGAGGGGCAGGACACCTGCACAGGGAGGGGCAGGACACCTGGACAGGGAGGTGTGGGACACCCACCCGTGGGACATCATGGTGCAGGACCCCCGGCCTCAGTCTATCCCTGGCCGCCCAGCGCTGGGCACTGCTCACCTGGGATTCAGAGGGGCAAAGCCGGCAGCTTGGGCTCCCCTAAAGCAGCTGCCTCTTGCACCGCTCCTTCGACAGGGATGGGCGCTCCCACTCCTCTGGAGCACCCTGCTCAGATCTGACGGCAGAGCGGGATCGTTTTTCTGACAAAGCTGCATTTTAATTGCTGGGCTATCATTTGTTGTTTTAGCAATGTTACAGAGTTGATAAGAGTGTACATTTATTTTTCATACGAGTATTGCAAAGTGACAGATGCATGAGTCTCAAGAAGAAATAAACTTTTTTCTTTTTTTTTCAGCTAGGAAGTGTATTCCTTTACTGTAGACTGGAAAAGTAAATACTGTCTTAAAAACTTGAATTTACAGAATGAAATCATGTGCAATGCAGTGACATGCTGCTTGGAGCCTGTTCAAAACCCATTTATTTCTTTGGGCACCACTCAGCTGCCAACAAGAGGAATTTGATTGGGCCTTTCTTCCACGCTTTAAAAGTAGATTAAACAGCTCAAAATGCCTAGCAGTGGAAAACACCAGGGGAGAAAACATGCACAGGTATGAATGCAGCACCCTGGATGCATGATCTACTTGTCAGCTCTAGAAGAGCAGCCTGTGTTTCGTGAGCAGCTACTTGCCTTTGTAAGTTTTCATTGCTGCTTTATGGCTTTCTTTTAATTACTGTTTTTCTTTAATGACTACTATTTTTGTTTTGCTACTGCTCACAGGTCTCATTTGCAAGCAAAATGCTCCAGTGACGTCGACCAGTTTCATCCTCTGCCTGGTGGCCAGCAGTGTCCTGAGGCCCCAGGTCCAGCAGAGCACTCAGGCAGCAGCCACAGGGCTCAGGAGAGGTCGTAGGAATCGCCCTGCTCCGAGCAGCAGGCTGCGGTCTGGTGCAGAAAGGGATGGAAATGTCTGAAGTAGGAATTAGACATAGGTCCTCCAGCCAAAATCAATTATTTTAGATATTATTTCTTTGTTATATGCAGAAATACTCAGGTAAGCCATTAATTAGGGCTTGGTTTGTACTTGGCTAATAACCGCTCTGGACAGCAACATTGTGAAATGGCCGTTTCAGCCTTCCTAAAAGCTGTGAGTTACCCCAAGGAAGTGTGGAGCCACGGTAATTTGTCCCAATGCATTAGCCTGTCCAAAGAACTGCACTATAAAATGTTTGCATTTACTTGTAACTGGAGAAAACCATGCCTTCATTCTGCTATGCAAGTCTTTTCAAGACTTCATTTTGAGCAGGAAAATGAAAATACAGTGACGTGTTGGGGAATCCAGCCAGCAATTACTCTTGGCATGGATATTAGAAAGGTTCCTTTGTCCAAGCATTTTAATGCAGATTGCTTCTGAATCTGCACGCACACAACCAGTAACCAGGCTAGGGTGTTTCTCTTACCAAATTTCTACCTAAACTGTCACTCCAAAGTTTCAAATTTAAGGACTTTCACATTTCCTGATGTCTTCTTTACTACTAAAGGAACTGCAAAATTTACATGGAAGACCTAAAGACACACTACTCTGCCCTTTGATTAAATATACCTTGTTTGTAGGAGGCCCAAATGCAACCATATCTATAGCCACTTTCTGTTAACAGCCGAGTGTTCTGTTAACCTTCCAGTTGAAGCCACATGATGTGACCCTTTTTGTGTGGCCCTCAGAAGAGGACTCTTCCTGATCACGTCAGAAGTTGCCTGGTGGTAGATAAAGATAAATTATGAGGCAGGAGACTAATGAATCATCCGTTTGAAGACTGGGAGCCAACATCACCGCTCAGCTACTGTAGATCCTGTACTGATCCAGCGCTTTGCTTTCACTTTCGTGTTAGGCATGTAAAGAACTCCAGTTTTGTCCTGAAATTGAAGACGTATATGATGTGTGCCTTTAATGTAAAATAAGATAACTTGATTTCTGTTTTAAATGAACACCTCAGAGAATCTGGAGATCCTTCTTTAACATACAGCATGCTGCATGTGATCTGGGAACTTCCAGTTGGGAGTACGGAGCTGTAAACCTCGCGTTTTACAACTCTGCTGTGGAACTTCAATTAACTAGCCTGCTATATGTTAATGACATTACACATTTGCCTGCTTTATATCATTCCTAATCAATTTGAATAACAGATTGCCATGGAAAATTGGATTATCCTATAAGTGACATTAGTTCCATTCTTCTTTTATGTTTAATGGTATAAAGCTGTTAGCTGCACTATAGTTAGTAGTGATGGATTTGCAAGAAAGCTAAGCTGTTCCAAGTGTCTTAAAAAAATGATTGAATGGGTGAACATTTGGTAAGAATTACTGCATGCCCATTTGGGTATTGCCCCTGAGCAGGGGCAGAGACTGGAAACCCAACGTTAAACCCTGCCAGGAGCTGCTCCAGGAACGCAGTCACTGCACTTGCTCACTGTAACCTCATTCCCAAATTACATGTTTAAGAAGACTAGCTAGAGCATGACTGCCACTCTTATTAAGAAAAAAAAATGAAGAATCTATTTTATTAGAAGAAAAAGAAAGGGGAAGGTGCTTAATCGCTTTAACTTAGAGTCATGGGGGATTATTAGGTCTTTTTGCCCATGGAACTGGGGGCCATTGCTTGAGAAGTGCATTTTGTAGTGATTCACCAACTGATGCTGTGGGGACAAGGAGCCTCAACTGTCTGAGGGCAGAGGCTAATAAATGCCCCTTAAATAAGGATAATCCTTTTGCCTTGAGATTTAAAGTTCAAGACATAGCATTTAGAGCTTTAATTTGCTGCTAAATCAGGGAGTTGAAAAGAAACGGGCTTTATATACTGCTCCTTCTTAGTGTCACATTTAGTCGATCAGCCCTTTGATTCGGCTCTTCTACTGATACTCCTCAAAGATGGTGAGGATTCATTCGTATGCTCCTTCCCACCTGGTTTATATTGCCTTTTGTCCCAGGTTTGTGGCTGCCCCGCAGGGACTGCAGTGTCTGTGCCAGGCAGGAACAAGCTGGTGAGCAGCAGGTCCATGGCAGCTCCTGAGGGAACGGGCAGGGGCCAGGGATGTCCCAGAGCCGGAGGTGCTCCCTGGGGCAGTGGGGACAGGATTTGGACTGAGCTCGATGCGCTTGGACCCGCAGAGCAGCTCCGCAACGGAGCCGCCGGCAGCCCCCTCCCGGCAGCCGAGCCCGTGGCGCGTTCACCCTTCCCAGCGAGCGTTGTTGCAACACGGCAATGATTGCAGCAGTACTGTCCTTGTCTCTCTCTCCATTTTTCACTATTAATTCTGAAATGTGATCTACAGAATTAGCTACAGGATTCCTGTGTCACCTTCTTGGAAAAGTAAAACCACCTCCAGACTCCAGACTTTCTTTCCTCTTTGACTCTCCCTGGCAGGATTTCAGCAGCTTTTTGCTGAGTATTGCACTGGGAGTATGGGTTGTTTTCCACTGTGAAGTATAAAACCTTCTCCATGCTTTTATAGGACCACATGCATCCTGTACAAAACTTCAAATAGGAAATTTGTGGCCATTTTCTTATCTCTGGGCATATGATCACTGGTGGATCTTACAGTACCTACTGTGTGCCACATTAGCAGGTCTAAACACAGGTCTGTGAGGTTTCCTGCTCAAGAGCACCAAGCTTTTCAACCCAAAGGGCTCCACATCTGGCTGTTTCACCCCGACCCTCCTCCTTGCACCCTGTAGGACTTTTTGGAGGTTTTTAGGGGCTCAAGGAGGCAGTTTCCACGTGGTAGCAGTGGCCCGGCCCCGCAGCATCACGAGCACGAGCTCTGCAGAGGCAGCCACCGCTCCAGGGCTCCGTGCTCCAGGTCTGTGTGTCCTTCTGCACTTTCCTTGTCCTAATTATTCTCAAATGCAACAGCCTCTAGGTGGAGTCTATTCCTAGTTTAGTTCAGACAAAAAAAAACAGTGGGAATGTTTTTATATAGAACTACCGAAGATGTTAATTCTGAAATAAAATTCAAGTTAACCATTTGCTAAACCATGTGATGTCTTCAACGCCTTAAGAATGCATATAAAATGTTCTTATTTGCCATGTTTAACCCAAAATTTCAAATAAAGTAATATCTTATCTCACACCTGCTTGTAACATATAGCACTACTCCCAGAAAGACTAATTAACAGATTTGATGTAAAAGATTAATTACTAAAGACCTCTCAGGAGATATTTGTTTACTAATCAACCATATGCAAATTGGTGAGTTAAAATGCCATGTTTAATGTAATCCTCAAGGAATGTAACTATTTATGTTTTTATATAATTATTTCAGCTAAGCAGTTTGCTTTTTAGGTAGCATTTGGAAGTGGTTAAACTTTTCTGTGGTCCAATGCACTGCAGGAAGAAAAACTCCCTAAAAGCAAACATAGCAGCCTGTGCCGAGATTTCTAAGACAAAAAGGCAGAGCATCCCATTTGAGCGAGCATTTTCTGTGCAGCCACTGCGTAAGGGTGTGTGGATGAAATCGGAGCAGGATGGCAGTGCTTGGCACACACAGGGTGCGAGGCCTGGGTCAGGGTTTGTTTATGTTCAGCACCTGTAAGCAATAAAAGCAAATGAGGGTGAGCCTCTCTGCATGGGCAGAGAGCGCAGGATGTGGCCGGAGAGCTGGGAGTGCAGGGACACGGCCGGGAGCGTGCAGGGCATGGTTCAGGACACGGTGCAGCACACGGTGGAGGACACAGGGCAGGATGGTGCTCATGCACTCCCCTTCACTGCCAGAGTTAGGCACAGCAACAGCTTTTGAGGGCTCCGTGGTCCATTGCATATTTGCAAAAAGTATTTATCAAACCACAGCAAATAGGAATGAAGTCTGGAAAATCTAGTTGTTGGCAGGCAAGCACAGGGACAAAGAGGTATAAAGTCACCAGAAACATTTTTCCAAAGTGGTCTCCCAGTTCTAGTCTACTGTACCACCAATTTAAAATATAATTTCACATGAAAAGAGAGCTCTTGTAATAAGGAAGGCCAAGAGGCAATTCCCCATGACGGGACCATAGAGCAAAGCTATAGAGCTCATTAAGAATCAGAGATCCATAATTTGATGCACTATTTACTTGTCTCTATCTGCAGTTTATTATCTCATATATCATTGTATACATCATTGTATCGTGTTTTAGGTCATTACATGAATATTTGGCTTTCACAGTTTTTCCCTGCGCAGGTTTTCGTGCGGGGGGGTCTGTGTGTGCAGCACCCCCGACGCAGCCCTCGCAGCCCTCTGCGCCCCCAAGCAGAGACAGAGCTGCCCCTGCCCAGAGCCCAGCGCCCGCCAAGGAAATACGGTGCTGCCTGCGCAGGGCTCGCCCGGATCATCACTACTGGGATGAATTTTCCTTGCTGAGAAAAGGAAATAATGTAAAACCCCCCAGGAAGGAGTATCCTTTACTGCTGCTCTTTTGCTAATCTGCTAATACTTCTTATTTCCCTTCCTGTTGGCCTGCAGATGTGCCGCCGCAGGTGACACCTGTGCTAAGCGCGGGTGCTCGGTGGGGGAGCATGACGGGGATGCCCCCGTGGCCTCGCAGCACGAGCCTTTCCCCCGTTAACCGCTGTGATGTTCAAGCCCGGGACGCTGGCTGTGATGGTATCAGCACAGACCCGTCCCTGCCCTGCACGACAGTAATTATTATTAAAAGTGGGGAGTTTGGTTGCTCTCCTCTAATTAACTTTTAATTGCTTTCCAGCTGGTAGTTGTTAGCATTGCAGAGATATTTATTTTCCCAGCATGACCTGCCTCTGGGGAAGGAGCATCTCGGTGCTGGGCACTGGATGGGGAGAGCCCAGCGCTGGTGGCACCCACGCTGCAGGACCGGGCTGGGGCTACCGGGGCGTTAGGGCCACCCCGCCGCGTCCCTGCAGGGCAGGAGGCACCGTGCAGCGCTTGTGCCACCACAAAGATTTTGTGTGTGAACAGGAGGCTGTGAAACTCTTTTAAAGGCAACTGACTAAACGGAGCTGGGTGTTCACTCCTTGCAAGAGCGTTGGCAAACGTCCAGTTACAGGGATCCCCGTCTCCATTTCAGACCGGCGCGAGCTGCTGCGCGCTGTCCCCAGGACCCAGGTTCTGCTCCGCTCCTGAGATCTGGTTTGTCTGTAGGAGCAGACAGTCAGTCAGTACGGGTACAGATTTACAAGGCAGAAAGTAGGTGTATTCCAACCAGTAATCATAATGACTTTATCTCCTATTAATAATAAACAAACAAACAAAAAACAAGAATCTTCCTGACATCCTCATCTATCTCTGTCTCACTAATTTAATAAACAATATACATGACTTAAAATTAGAAAGCTAGAGATAGATATTTAGATAGATAGCAAGACAGAGAGAAACAGAGAGGAGCATGAGGAGATTTGCTGATTTTTTTATTAGCTATATCATAAATGTATGCATATATGTGTATGTATACATATATATGCACATACATATACACACATATATTCTGCTGTATATTTTTATATACTATATGCAGTATACTATATGTATATATATGTGTATATATATTTATATATGCATATCTTTGGATTAAGTGCTGTCTCCAGAGCCCTGTCCTGTTAGACAGGGGTTTAACTGCGAAGGAACCATAGCAAGAGCATCTCTCGGCACCACCTCATTGGCAGCAGCCCATTGAAACAATCTTTGAGCATTCACAGGCTTCCTTTCCTGCATGCCTAGAAAACAGATTTTACTTAACATTTAAAAGACAGGACGTTTACGACAAATGGCATTAATCTCAGGCTGTTTAAAATGCCGTTCTAGCAGCGTAGCTTAACATGTGCAGTATCGCTAGTGACAAACTTTCATATCCTGTTAATTCCCTAGCCTTCTCCACCCCCCAGATGTTGACACTATTAATATAGACCATGCAGAAGCTTCTTAAACCTAACTGTGGGAAGAGAGTTCGGTGGAGCTGGCAAATACCCTTCAGGACCTGGCATGGTTCCGTGAGCCAGGGACCCCGCGCGGTGCCGTGGGTAGAAGCGTTTCCCCAGCGTCGGCTCCGGCGCTTTGGCTCTTTTCCCTCCGGATTCCTGGTGCGGCGCTGGGCACAGCGTGTTGGGGAGGCGCCGCTGTGGCCACCGGGGTGCGTGGGGCCAGGACGGTGCCATGGGAGCGTGGTCACCTCCGCACCAGCCCTGGGTGACGAGGAAGGGCCAGGGCCTCAGGACCCTGCGGGGAGTCGCGGTGTGACCCACGGGAATGGGGACATCCACGCTCATCCCCGTGGCCTCCCTGTCACTGCAGTCAGTGCCACTTGTGCACGCTGTGATTCTGCCCGGGCAGCGTGGTACAGTGCAATACACGTGGCGCTATCGCCGACAAGCATTAATAAAGCAGCTCTGCCCAGCCTTTTGAGGGATTTCTGTTTCAGACAGTGCCAGCTCACCAGAGCTAAGCTAATTAAATGTCAAGTTTAATACGGGAAATATTTTTTAATCAGTTGCTTTGATACCAGTAAATGCTACGATTTTTAATTTTTATCCTGAAGAAAAATTAGTTAGCAAGGCAATTAGCTGGGCAGAGCTATGGAGCCCTCCTGGCAGTATTTGTTTTTGGTCAAAGTTTTCTAAATGTAGGTGCATGAGGATGGATTTTAGAGCCTTTAGCTAAGGCGGGTGCAGATGAGCGATGTGGCTGTGGCTGGTGGCATCAGGCCCCGGCGCAGGGCGGCGAGCGCGGCCGGTGACGCCGGATCCCATGGGGCTCGTGGTGCTGTTGGTCATGATGGGCGCAGGACATGGCCCATCTGCCGTTGGGTACCAGCGCACTGTGAAGGTGCTGGAGCTTGTGCATCAGGAAGGAAAATACTTTACATTAAAACACATTTTAGGTATGGATTTCTTTTAAAGGAAATTCATGATTTAACTCAATTCAAACATCTGGCACCACAACCAAGCAGCACAACAGGAATGCCAATGGGATAAGCTCCCATAGCAGAAGCTCCTATAGAAGAAGTTCTGGAGGACAGAAGAAACCTGCTGTCCGCGGGCCAGATGCTCTTGGCTCCAGGGAGATGTTTGCCAGTTCCTACAAGCTCACTCAAGCCAAACCTCCTAAAACGTGGGCTTGTGTGCTAAAATTAGCACTGGTGGGTATTACTGGAAATATTGATAGTGATAGAAAACGCACACACTATGCCTCAAAAATAGGGGCTCTCTCCTTTTGCATATCCCCAGCACAAAGTATTTGTCTTCTTGTTCCCTCCAACATTTCTAGCTCATGGAGGAAGGTGCAGATGCAAAATGCTTTTCCTCTGCCACAAAGAGCTGATTTAGAGGTCCAGAATGTATGTCATATGCAAAATAATAAAAGGCAATTTAAAAATGAATTTTTTTTTTTTTTACTTTTGGATACTCCATTTATATTTATAACTCACATTTTCCAGGCTAGCATTCACTACTCACAATTTTTCAGGATATGTCTTGAATATAAATATGTTCCTTCTAACATCCTGCTCATTTTTGAGAGCTAACATAGTTATACAATCTAGTCAAGTAGAATACAGCTCAAAGAGTTCATAAATTAAAAAAAAAAAACAACAACAAAACCCCCACAAACCAACCAAACAAAAACCAATCAAAAACCAAGTGCTTGAAGACAAACTCTGAATTTTAAATTGAGTTACTCAGCTTTTGACTGAAGATATTTGTTTTCTGGTGACACTATCTGCTTGTTCCCAAGTCTCCAGCATTGATCCACTGCTTGCAAGTAGAACAAAAATCAATTGTAGCGATCAATAAAGGATATTCCTACTTTGCAAAGCCTTTGAACAGAATGCAAAACTGAACCGAAAAGCAAATGTTCCTTTCAGAGACCCCAAATTTTCACATATGTCTTGTGAATCCTGAATCCTGATAATTTCATGTTTAAACTCAGCTCACGTCCCCGCAGTTTCATCAATGCCTCAGGATGCACAAAAGTTTACTTAATTAGTATGAAAGTGAGGATGTGCCGTGCTCTCATCCCAAATAGCCCAAGCTCTCTGCGAGGCCGGGGGGAGTCCCGTGCTTCCCGAGGATGCTCCTTGCTGGACTGCAAGGACAGGGCTGCAGGGGCTCCTGTCTGTCCCCGAGCCCCTGCGCGGGTGCAGAGGGCACTGAGTAACAAATCCCAAAATGCTGTTAATAAGCAGGAAGACTCTGAATCTCCCGGAATTGTTTTTTGAAAGAAAATAGGGTCAGATGCAAGCAGAGGATAAGTTTTTCTTCTAATTTGGACATTCTGCACACGTGGTGTTTTAGACGCGTCCATGTGTGGACATCTACATGCGTGTGGATGGGAAAGCGGTGCAGCCGTGTCCTGACATGTCCAGCCGTGTCCTGGTGCAGAGGCACCGAGCAGGGAGCTGTGGAGCCACCGAGGCCTCTGCACCCCAAGAACCAGCACGTGGCAGGTTGTGGTGCTGCTGCTTTATCAGCAGACCCCGTCCGGAAAGAGCCCCTAGAGGCTCAGGGATGAGGTGCAGCAATTGCCCTAAAACCTTTACACTAGATTTCTTTTCCTTTCGATACAGCATATGTTTTAAAGCTGAGAATCTCCTTATCAATACTTCTTGGAATATTTTAGTGAAATTGCTTCTGGGACTTGTTATTTTATTTTGGTAATGTTTGAAATACATGGTCCATTTCCCACGGAAGATGCGTGCAGAGCCGTGCGGAGGCTCGGCCCCAGCGGGCTCCAGGCTCCGCGCGCAGAGGTTGGCACTGGCGGCGCCACTTCCTCTGCAGCCCTGGGGACACACGAGCCTGGAACGAGGGTCCTTGCACGCTGCCAGCCCCGCGCTGTGCAGGAGGCTGCTCCGGGGCTTCCAGGAGGGCTCTGCAGCTGCTGCTGCAGCACCGGGACTGGCCCGGGGGGCCACCAGCCCCTGGTCTGGGCTGCGCCCCGGGGTCATCCAGCTGCTCTCGTTCAGCCACAGAAATAGGCGCTAGCGGTAGATTTAACTCACAAATGGAGCATTTAGCACACATGATTTTTGAACCGCACAATTTCCCCAGAAGTGGTGCTCCTGGTGTAAATGCTGTGTGCAAAGTGTTATTCAGGTTTTGGTAGCTTTTGGCCCAAATGTTCGCCTGGTCACTATGACTTTACAGCATAAAAAGCACATTGACATGACTTGCACAAAGTGCCACTGTGTAGTCTATAGAAAAGCTGCGTCTTAACTGACATGAAGCGTTTGCTCCATATTTGTGGTTCAGTAAATTATATAAATGTTTCACCGGCAGCAGGAGGTAATTGCACAGCATTGCTTCTGTAACAAGGGATCACTTTGGAAGCACATCACAAATCCAATTGCAACATTTGCAATTTCAATAGCATCTAAAGAAGAATCAACTACAGGAAAAAGTGCAAGAGAGAGGCACAGCTAAAGTGACATATCTAAATCTCCCAAATGGATCCCGGTTAACTGAAGTGCGGATTAATTTATGCATTCACACACACTCTTACACATTGCAAGAAAGTTGAGGAGAGGCAAGAATTGCAAACTACAAATAAATTATTTAGGTCAGTCAAGACCAGAGGTGCCTCTGAGGAGCTTCAAAGGACCAAGAAGGAGGTGGAAGGAGTAGGTAACAAGATGACAGGCAAAATTCAATTTTGACAAATGTGAGGTAAAGTGCACAGAAGAATTAATCTGCACAATTTATACTGCCAGCTAGATCCTAAATTAACTGCAGTAAGTCAGAAAAAAGACCTTTGCATCACCAGGAAATTTCAAAGACTCGATATTCAGCTACTTTCTAAAGAGCAAGCAGTATTAGGATGCAGAGGGAACAGGATGGAATAACATCAGGAGTATTGGAAAGCTGTCCTATAACTCAGCGTTACACGATACAAGGGCTCGAGACGCTCTGTCTCGGAAGGCGGCAGCTGAAACAGCGGGTTTGGCCACAAGCCCTGCAAGCGACTCCGTGCCCGGTGCAAATGCCCAGGGTCCTGCAGGAGCGCGGTGACAGGCTGTCACCTGCGAAGGAGGTGATGAAGTGGGAGACACAACACAGACACATGGAGCAACAAGCAGGCTGGGAGCACCTCGAAGGCACCCACACACGTCTGTGGAGAGCAGAGGGTTCGTGCTGGGCACAGATGGGAGCGGGTTTACAGATGTGGCCAAGTGAGAGGGTTTCTCACCCCATGCCTTGTGAGGCTCTTTGTGGAGAGCTCTCGATAGGCCAGGAGCTGAGCAAGGGCTGCAGGACATCAGGCATTGATAGGGATAATGGGAACTTCTGGAGCTGCTCTGATGGAGATTAGAAACCAGTGAGGACAAACTGCTGCAGATAAGGGGCCATTATTATGCACCCAGGCTGAGCCAGAATCCAATTAACGAGTTGTGACACCCACAGCACCTGCAATGGCCGGGGGTCCCACTGGGGTGGTTCATGTGGACCACCCTGCACCATCCCGTGGGCCAAATCCTGCAGGGATCCGCAGGGTGTGGTGGTTCTAGTAGGAGTCGGAGCTTGTCCGGAGCTTGGGATGAGCTGGGAGAGGGCACTGCCTCTGCCAAATCTGCTCTGCAGCTGCAGGAACGGGCGTCTGGATGCAAATGTCTGCCTCTGGCAGTGTCTGTATGGTCCAGACTGGAAGTCTCTTGTGCACAGAGGAGCTGGCCCGTGTAGGAGCTCAGCGGAGCCTGTGGATATCGCCTGGCTGCAGGGTAGGTGTCGTGCGACCTGCGGGCAGCCGCCCTGGCTGCTGTGGTTACCCCGCCTGGCGCCTCTGTCCTTTCCTAGACGTGACGCAGCGAGGTCTCATGCCGACATCTCCCGGCCCCGCAGTGGAAAGGAACAGGATTGTTGTCCTGGAAGGAGATCCCAAAGAGCCCGCAGGCAGGACACAGCGCCCTGAGCTGGGACCTGCATTCGCAGGAGCTACACGGCCTGGGGCACCTGGCGCACGGAGCAGCGGCTCCACCACCTCAGCGGGTGCAGAGTGAGGGGTGCGCGGACCTGGCGCTGCGAGCGTCGACGGGAACCATGGCCGGGGGTGCCGGGAAACCCGCACTGAGCGGGGAGCGCTCGGCTCCGCGGGACACGCGGGAGATGGAGCGACCCATGGGATGCCTGGCCTCGTGCCCAAGCTCCTCCAGTGCCAGCAAAGGGAATCGGCTTTCCTTGCCGCAGGAAGGAGGAGAAAAATCAATATTTGTCAAACGGAAAAGACCAAGACCATTAAGGAAGGAAATTTCTCTTTTTTTCTTCCAAGTTTCAAATCACAACAAATAATGAAAATTTGGAAGCATGCTGAGAATTCCCCTTTAGGTATAAATTCTAATGATATCTTAATTTAACTTGTGTGCAAACCAGAGCAATCTCAGAAAATGATCTGGCAGCCCACCCCGTCCCGCCGTGCCTTGGGTGCCCGTCGCTGCACGTCGCCGCCGGTGCCATCAATAGAGCCCCGGGGCGCTCAGCACCACGGGTTGTCCCTGAGGCCGCTGCTCCGCAGGAAGCTCCAGGATGGGGCAAAACAAGCCGGAGGGGACCCGTTTTCTGCTGGATGGTGCAGGTCACTTCTGGTGGGCAAACGCTGAGTGTTTGGGGTTGTGGCAATGCTCGGAACTCCTGCCCGTGCCATGCAGCTGCTGTTTGGGTGTCTTTGCTGGCTCTGCCGTGGCATGTGCTACTCTCCAGCCTCTCCCCAGGTGTGCGTGTCAAGGGGAGCAGTTTGCAGGCCTGGGGGTCTCGCACTCCTCCTGCGCTCCTGTCGCACCCCCCCTAGGTTTGGGCGTGGCATGGCAGAGCCCCCCCTTTTCACCTGTCCTTTGCGCCTGCCCAGCGTTACAGCATTCAGCTCAGGGCTCAGAGGAAGGAAAACAGCAGCCGGGTTTGTTATTTCTTTCCTCGCTGCAACAGGGCATTTCCAGGTGGCAGTGCGTCTGTCCAGCTTGACCCATGGGGACCTTCCTGGAATCTCCTAACGGATGTGTAACATTTAGTCCTTCATTTACTCGCACACATGAAAAGTGTGATGCCTGCACTTTGAATAGTATGAGAGTGAGGAAAGGTAGTCTGGATTTTTCTCTTTGCCTTTGCTCCTTTCTGAGTCTTATTATTATCCTTGCAATCTGATTAGAGGAGCAGCAATTGGATTACTCAGAGCAGGCTGTTCACATTTCCCGTGTTGAAAAGAACTGTGAAAATCCTTGTTTCTGTGGCAGAAAGGAAATAGATACCATACTGCAGGTGTCTCCTGTCCTAGCCTGACATCTCCTCCTTCTGATTATCCATATGAATAGTCTCCTGCTCAAAAGCAGTGTATGCCCCTGTTCCTGGCACAGGATTTGCGAGGGACGCCTTCTTCTGCCTCGCTTTACATATTGCAAGCGCCGACAGGCACAGGATCTCCTGGTGCAGAGATGGTGCGAATGGTGCGAGTCTGCGGCATCCCTTCCCCGTGCAGAGGAGTATCTTGCATATAACCTGTTTCAGGTGACAATCTGCTTGAATATTGGGAGAGACAGAGAAAAAAGATTTGCATATAGAGCCCTAGTCACATACCAGTTTTCCTGGAGAAATCGATCCTTTTCTGACACAAATTTTTTTACAAGACGATTGGTTCTGGCCCAGCTCCAGGGGTGCCGTGATTTACGAGCGAGCAGCAGGCAGCAGTAGCTGGCAGGGAGACTTCCGACTGCAAGTGCAAACAATTTATTAGATGCTAGAGCTTAACAAAATCATAGAAACGGGTGCTGCAGGTCAGTGAAATCAAGTAGATGGGAGGACTAGACAAATAGACTATTAATAATAATAGAGTTGCACAGAACACCCAGATCTGTGACGACACTGTGGAAGCTGACGGGAGCTAAATGTGCAGATGGACAGAAATGTTTCCCAGAAGCAGAGTGGCTGCAGGACCCCTGTGGATTCTGGGCAGGCTGGGGCTGGGACACGAGAGGGATGGGGAGCAGGGACACACAACAGCCATGTGCAGTCCAGTGGAGAGGAGAGAAACACTGACGAGGGAGCAGGAATGGAAAATAACTTAAATGCAGCTCCGAGTGAGAGCCGGATCCCCCTGGTATTTAGTCCAGGGGTGCCGCGGGTGCAGGGGTGGTCGGGGTGCAGAGTCGCGGCTCCCCCTCAGCCCCTCCACTGGGAAGGGTCCTGACTGCGGGAGCCATCGCGATGCGATGGGCCCGGGAGCCCGAGCGGACAGATGTTTCTGCTCGGGAAGACGCAGAGCTCTGGGGAGATCCCAGACAAGCCAGATTTATTGGTAGTGCCACGAGTGCTTTGGTCTTCATGTTGTTTGTTACCAACTTGTAGTTCTCGATTTTCTGATTAGAGGTCGGAGCCTAGTGCTTTGTTTGCAGCATTAATGCCCAGAGAAGCAATGACTGTGCTTTGGAAACTCGTGTTTGTAGAACTTAAAATACACAGTCTGCCTCGGAAAAAATAAAGTGCTGCTGCTTTCGTGATCCAGCAATTGCTAGGAATTTATCAGAATTTATGCAAATACCAGGAATTGCAGAAGAAGGAAATATTATAAATTTCAGAGCCTAATATTACAATTTTTTGTTCGCAGGTACCCATGTACTTTCAGATGGATGCACGTGTCAGGCTTCATTGAGAAGCTCTCAGTGTAAAAGACTCATTTACGACAGTTTCAGATGACTTTTAAACAATTTCTCATCCATTTTCCTTGCACCGGGTAGCAAGGATGGCTGTGGGGGCTCCGGTTCCTCGTCGGCCCCGGCAACCCCTCCGTCTCCCCGGGCACGCGGCAGAGTGGGAGCCGGGAGCGTCTCCCGCAGCCCAAGGGTGGCCCAGCAGGTCACACCTCCTGCCACGAGCGGGGACACCCAGACCAGGGCCACGCGTGGAAGGGGCCACGCGGCGCTGCAGATGGAAAAGGCTGGAGGTGACGATGCAAACCAAGGGGTGCAGGTGTCCCCAGTAGCCCCTGTGCGCAACCCGGGCAGGGACACGGACAGGGACAATAGTCAGGACAATAGGTGGGATCACAGTGGCAGCGGGGGGCGGAGGAGGCCGGGTGCGGGATCGGGCACAGGAGAGGGAAGCCACAGAGAGCCTTTCCCAAGAGCTGCCTTGAGCTTGTTTTACTGCCAGCACTCGCTGTGACAAATCATCTGCCACGATGCTCCAGACCTGCACGGAGAGCTGGTATCTGTCAGCTTTATGGTTCTCGTTGCTTTGTTGCTTCCATTTGTATAAAGAGAACAAGTGGGTGAGAATGGATAATAAAACAGCTGGCAGAAACAAATAGTTGGTGCAGGGAAAGGCTTTTTATTACAGAAGAATTGGATTTTTGAGAAGACATAAAAATATGACTTCTCCTGGAAAATATAATGTAAAAGGAGAGTAAAAGCAAAAGGAGCTGCGGAAGAGCTGACAGCCGAGCATTTCCTCCTGCACGCGGGAACATCCAGGATAGACCAGGTTGCATTTCTGGCCCCAGGAGAATGGGAGGAAATCAGATAAAAGTCCATTATTCTTTCCCTCTCTGGATGGCACTGCACCTCGGCCAATCTGCCACAAGTAATATCCCAGGATAGTTTATCATCTCCTAAGTAAAAAATCGATCATTTTTAAGGTGAAATTGCAGGAAAGCATGACTCGTGTTTGGCTCCTCTAGCAGGAATATTGGGAATGGGAAGCAATGGAAATCTGGGTGGAAGTCTACCTGTCCTGTACATCCACCGGATATTAGTAACATCCTTCTGCGATGAGACTGCATCGCAGATCCGTACTTAAATCTAGTGATAGAAGTTAGAGCTCTACATTGGAAAGATTCAGATATCTTCAATCTCGTTAAGTAGGCAAAAACTACTGCTTTTGCAAAACACTTATAAAATTAAAGTTAATACAATTCCTCACAATAGACTCTAATCCTAATTCCATGAATACAACAGTAATTTTAAATGATGGTGCACGACTCGCCAGCATTATGGGATAAAAGCTGAAGGCATGCTCTGCAAATACGTTTGCCACTGAGCATGATTTTAAATTGCCAATTACTTGATGTTTTGCGTGTTAAAGAGGAAGGCCCTATTTCTCAACTCGCAGTCATTTCAGAGAGTATATTAGCTCCTCAGTGATAAATAATTAATCATTTCTGGTGCCCACGCACTGCCCAGAGGAGCTGGGCAGTGACGCTGCTGATGTCCCTGCACGCCGATCGCATCCTGCGGCACCAGCCCAAGGTGCCTGTCCCTCAGGAAGCGACCATGGGGCTGCTCTCTGTGAACACCCCAGGGGCAGAGCAGGGCTCCGTCTCGCTAGCGGCCAGGGGATGCTCGAGTTGCAGCTTATCTAGCTCTGAGCCAGATAAGAGCTCTGAGTTCTTAGGGGGCCCATGCTCAGGCAGGGCCAGCCCCGCTCGCCTATGAGCCATCAGGAGCGGCTGGACGCGCACGTGGAGCAGGCAGTGCGGGGTCAGTGCCGAGCGCCCCGCCGCGCCACGGCCCGGGCACAGCAGCACCGAGCAGCGCGGGCGCGAGCCGGGCAGAGCAGCACCCACGGCTGCACGTGGCTCTCCTGCAGCCCTGCCACGCGTGTGTATTTCCACACACACAGGTATTTATGTATGCATATATCTATATAAACACATATATGTTTTATATATCTGGAAAGGCAAAAAATGGAGCATGTGTTGGAGTGGTTAAACCAACGTACAGCTGACTGACCATTCGCACTACGGGCCTGGGGAGACAACTGCATCTGCTTCAGTGTAAACAAGTTACAGGTCTCTATCGGCAAAGGGGGCTTTTTTTCCATTAGACTGAATTCCAGTAATTCATCCTGGGAAACACCTGTTGTCAGGAAAGAAAGCAATTTCCAAGACTGAAACAGCAATTTCTTCACCATTGCTGATGCTCATAACACCAATTTCAAAGCAATCCGTAGCGCCGCACACAGGAGGAGTCGCGGTGCCTGCCCGGAGCGCAGGGGCTCCCGCACACCCTCAGCTGCCGGCAGCAAGGGCACCTCGCGCCCGCCCTGCGGCTCGGGAGGTCGGGGACGCCCCCTGCTCCGCCGGGACCTGGTGGCTCCAGGGTGCTCCCAGGCCCCTGCTGGCTGCTCCGCGAGCAGCCCGATCCCGCAGTGCAGCCCGAAGCGGCCAGTCTCACGCGACCCGGGATCTGTGGAGGGGTCTGGGCAGGCTGGAGGGGAGGCGCCGTCACAGCCAGCAGCCCCGGCTCCACCCGGGGCCTGTGCAAGTTTTGCTGCTCTTCATCCTCAATGACATTCCTGGCTTTCCAGCAGCCACTTTGGACAGAGATCTGACCCAAACCCGGGCTTTTAATTCCAGCGAGCAGCAGGGTTTGGCACAGTGCTGAGAAACCCTTAGCAGAG
This sequence comes from Crypturellus undulatus, assembly GCA_013389825.1. Lineage (NCBI taxonomy): Eukaryota > Metazoa > Chordata > Aves > Tinamiformes > Tinamidae > Crypturellus > Crypturellus undulatus. Next base: position 16,968 of record VWPW01006249.1, on the reverse strand, counting down.
GTTTTGCCCCCAGCCACTGCTCCTTGCTGCTGGTTTTAGCCCGGTCTCTGATCTCCAGGGAGTGTGTCTGCACAGCATGTTGCAATACCATGTGTGCTCCACGTTCCTTTCGTACTGGCTAGGGAAGAGCTGTGAACGTGAGCCTTGCGCTGATACTCAACTTGCATAGGCTTCAAACTGCTGGCCTTTGCTTTTCTTCAAGGACCTGTGAAAAAGATGTTGTTCTGCTGTATTTGTTGCAGAGAAATGTGGTCAGGGAGGGAGGCCTCGCCGGGATGTTGCCGAGGCCGAGTGCCGAGTGAGCTCAGCACGGGGATTCCTGCGGACCGCAGCTTCGGTGCCGTGTGCCGCATTGCAGAAGAAGAGAACAAGAGCTGGTGCAGGCAGGACTATTGGTCTGAGAACAGATAAACTTTCAGATGATATCGGCAGGCTTCTATGGAGGACAGAAGTAATATGGGTCAAAAATATTTAAGTAAGAAACACCCAGTTGCATGTTTATTTCTTAATTAGGAGAATTAGCAATTCCTGTGGGTGCTAGACTTTCCTATCCCTAGGTTATAGTGGTTTTCAAAGATAGTTTTAGAAACATTAGTACCTCTGATTCATGGTCATAGTCTCTCAGGTAAGAAACCCAAAATGCTGGATAAAATTAATCTCTTGAGAAAGGAGAAAATGCACCTGGGATGGATTTGGTTTTATTATCTGTCTTCAAAAATTGCCAGAAAAATACTTTTTACATTTCTATCAGCAGAAAATTGAAATGTCAACTGTTTTCCTTGGCAGTGGGCTTGTTTTGAAGTAGCTGGTGTGAAATGATGGGAAATCTCCTCTGAAAAGTGCAGCGTGACCTTGGTTGGGACCCTCCTAGCAGATTTCCTTTGTGTCTGAACGGGTTTGAGAAGAGGCTGTCGAGGTTCCTGGCTCAGCCCTGGGAGCACTTTGCAATGTGAGGTGATGCCTGTCCGTGCTCATACGGAGGCAGGATGGAGCCTCGTGCTCCTGACACAGGCTATCCTGGCTCCTTCCTGAGCATCCCTGTGCCTGCGAGCAGCCACTGGCTCTGCTCCACGAGCATCCAACAGGTCTGCAAAATATGTCTGAATTCCCACGGAGCACCATCGCTCCCAGCATCACTCCCACAAAATCTGTACTTCCTTGTGCCAAAACACATGGGCACGTGGACTCTTCCATCAGGACTGGAGATTGAATAAGTGTCTCTGATTCATTCTTGTGATGGTGGATGTAAGTGGTGGATGTGCTTTGGCGGATGTGCTTTGACAGGAGCGGCTGAGCTAATCCCAGAACAAATACAATAACATTATGTATGCATAAATATTACGTATTTACAATAAAATATGTAATCAATACAATAAAATCAGCATTATTTTATAAACAATGGGTAACTGCTGGGGCAGTTTTCCTGTTATGGGTTGTGAGCCTGGGAAGGCCTAGCACTTCCTTGGACCCTGCAGTGCCAGAGGAGCTGCTTGCGCCCTGCAGAGACGTGTCCCTGGCAGGGGCTTCCCTGCCGTGGTCCTGGCACAGCCTGGCCACGACCAGGACCAGGTCCCTGCGGTGCTCAGAGCTGTGGAGCGGCTGGCAGTGATGGAGCAGTGACCTCGGAGCAGATGTGTGTGCTCAGCGTGGCAGCTCCGCCGGGCATGCAGCACCAGGAAAACCTCGCACATTAGGTTAGGTTCTTGGAAAATGTATGAATTATCATCAGTAATTTCCAGGCTTGCATGATTCATTTGAGATGACTAAGAAATATTTTTCTTCATTGTTTTTTCTTCCTTTTTTTTTCCTGCAGACAAACGTCAGTGTCCGTTAGAGTCATCATAAATACGAGTATTAATTGCAGACACTTGTATGCCATGGGCAGATGAACAGAAAGGCTACTGAGTGTTGGAAGCAGAAACAGCAGATGTGTAAGTTGCTTCTGAAATTTTCATTCTACTTTAAAGCAGAAATATTTATTTTGACATTTTCTCGACAGGAGGAAGCTAAGGGCCCAATGTCGGGTGTGTAGGGCCTTGCCTGGGTCTGGCACGGGGACGGGGACGTCGCCTGCTTGCATCTCCCGCAGCAGCCCGATCCCACCGGCATGATCCCGGTGCGCAGCTGGGAGATGGGGTTGAGCGCGACTGAAGTGAGGGATCTCCATCCCCTCGTTACCTTTTGTGTTTTAATCATCCTGGCCTGCAGCGTGAGGTTGATATTAGCAACTCCCATCCAGTTTACATTCCCACTTTATCTGTTACGTGCAAGTTGCAGAGGGGAACATACAGAGCTGGCATTTCCACGAGGCAGATTCCCATACAGAAATGCACCTGGCTAAACCGCATTCCTGAACTTCCCATCAGCGATGCCCATTGCACTGTGTGCAACTCTTAGCATGCTTTTATTGGTATTTTCAAATATTTTGTCACAAGCAAAGGAAAACATGTCAATATAACTAATTTATCACCAGTCCTGGGCAGCCGTTTCCCAGACGGGCACCTGTAGTTGCCACAGTGGCACGCAGGCATCACCAGGTGCTACGTGAGCAGCAGAGGGGATTTTCGTGTTTTCTTTTTCTTGTTTTCTTTTTTTTTTTTGGTAACAAATTGTGAACCTGTGCACGTTTTCAACGCGCTGCTGGCTCTCTGCTTTCCTTTTACTATTGCAATACAATGCCTAAGCTAGATATTTCTGTGAATTAGTTTTTAATGCCTCCTTATGGGAGACAGTTTTTCATATTTTATATCTCCATCAATAAAGATTTCTTCCTTATCACAAATAAAATTGGACTTTTGATTAAATACAATCCAGCAGCACTAAGCACGTAGTCTGTATTAATTCCAGGGCCCATTATATGCCAGCGGTATTTATATGGGTGCGTATATCAAATATACCATGTGTACATTAGCACAGACGTTCCGAGCAGACACTGGACCCGTGAACCGCAAAAGCAGCCGCAGGGAAGGGAGTGCCAGGGGCAGGAGGTGGCGCGCTGCTCCCGCACCGAGGTTGGGGACCTCCTCGGCAGTGCAGAGACCTCCTCGGCAGTGCAGGGACCTCCTTGGTAGTGCAGGGACCTCCTTGGTAGTGCAGGGACCTGCCCGGGAGCACATGGACCTTCCCAGGGGTGTAGGAACCTGCTGGGAGCCCCATGACCTGCCAGGAGCACGGTGGCCTTGCCGGCAATGCAGAGACCTTCCTGGGAGAGCAGGGAATTTCCTGGGAGATTGAGGGCCTCCCCGTGAGCGCAGGAACCTTCCTGGGAGCCCTGGGACATTCCCAGGAGCACAGGGAGCTTCCCAGCAGCGCAGGGACCTGACTGGGAGCACAGGAAACTTCCCGGGAATGCAAGGACCTTCCCAGGAGTACAGGAACCTCCCCGGGAGCACAGAGCCCTGGGCCAGGCAGGCAGCGGGGCCGGGAAGGCAGGTGGCCCCTCTGCCACTAATGGGGAAGGGGGTGCCGGACGGACCCCTCCGGAGCAGCAGGGTCCCGCGGGAGCAGCCCCTGGGGGTGGGAATGCGGGTGCTGTGACGGCCACACTGCTCTGTGCCGAGGCCTGGCGCCGGCAAGCCCGGCCAATCCGTGGATACTCAGTGTACCCAGACCTGCATCCCACCCGTACAGCTGTACCCTCTACCACAGCCGGTACCAAAAACGTACGGCTGTACCTGTCCCTGCACCCTCCTTCGCAGGCTGTACCCGCACCCGTACGCTGTACCTGCCCCTGCACCACAGCCGGTACCCGCACCTGTACGGCTGTACCCAGCCTGCACCCTCCACCGCAGGCTGTACCCACCCCTGCACCGCAGCCTGTACCCCAGCCATTGGCTGTACCCTGGCTGTACCCCCATCTCCACCGCAGGCCATAGCTCCACTTTTACGGTTGTACCCCCACGTGCTCCCCCAGCTCTGCCCCGTCACCACTCCACGCTCTGCGCTGGCCTGGGATCCCCCTGCTCACTCCTCTGCTGCTCCCAGCAGCTGCGCAGACTTCTCGAGCCACTGCAAACTATTCGGCTTTAAATAAATGCTGGAGTAACGCAGGTCTCTGGGCTGCTGTCCTGTGTCACTGCAAGCGGCTGAAACCTGACCGTGACCTTGGGAGCGGCATGGGGCAGGCTGGGTTTAAGGTCTCCCGTGGTCTAACCCGATGTCCTGGGCACTTCCTCGGGACTCATCCCCTCCAAGCCCCAACTCTCGGGTGCGCTAAGAGAAATTCCCTACGAGCAGCTGGTCAATACCAAGAAGTGCCTGTTGCAGGGAAATCCTTCAGAACGGCTGGAACTGCTCACTGNCAAACTATTCGGCTTTAAATAAATGCTGGAGTAACGCAGGTCTCTGGGCTGCTGTCCTGTGTCACTGCAAGCGGCTGAAACCTGACCGTGACCTTGGGAGCGGCATGGGGCAGGCTGGGTTTAAGGTCTCCCGTGGTCTAACCCGATGTCCTGGGCACTTCCTCGGGACTCATCCCCTCCAAGCCCCAACTCTCGGGTGCGCTAAGAGAAATTCCCTACGAGCAGCATCCTTCAGAACGGCTGGAAGTGCTCACTGGGAGCAACTAGCAGCCTACGGATACTTTGTTTCTAGTTTTCTATCTTGGAATTACGGTTCTGAATCATGTAGGGTGCCGTCCAAAGTTCAGGAAGGTATAAGAAGAGAGTAATTTAAGTAACTTAATAAGATAGAATTCCTATAAAATTCCTGTGTTTTTTATCAGAAATTCTGATTCAGTGACAGGAAGAAAAAAAAGTGGAGGTCTGATATTAAGACTGCACTTTATAGTAAGATATTGCAGGAGGAACCAAGGTGGAAATGTGATTTCCAGAGCAGTGAGCAGTTCGTTCCCTTCACTACAGTGCAAGTGCACCCTGCGGTGCTGGGACTGCAGCACCCCCTCCCACCAAAGTCTGCCCCTGTCTGCAGCTCAGGAGAGCCTCACAACTTAATTACAGTCCTAATAGTCATGTTAATGAATTTGAGCGTAATTATGGCATGGAGAAACATCAGAGGTGCTTCACAGAAATGCTAATCCCTTTCTTCACACGTGTCTGTGCTGCAAGGAACATGAGGGTCCTCCCTGGGGTTCACGGTCAGGATGCAGGACGTTCATCCAGTGAACGGTGCCTCGGGGCCGAGGGGAGCCAGGACAGAAGCGCAGCCGCTGGTGGGACCATGAGCGGGACAAGGCCCTGCTCGGGTATGTCCCTAACAGGGGATGAGATGTGTGTGCACATGTGTGTGTGATGCATGTGTATGTGCATATGTGTGTGCATGTATACATGTGTGTGTGCATGCACACCTCGCTTGTGCCCCATGCTGGTGCAGACACGCTCTGTGCACGGCAAAAACCTGAGCAGAGGCAGCGGATGGAGGGACGGAGGCAGGGAAGGAGGGAGAGAGGGAGGGAGGGATGGGTGGATGGATGCTCTTCTGCATGATGTGTGAGGGAAGGGAAAAGGAAGATGCAGCAAAACTGAGAGCTGAAGGATCTGCAGATGGCTCCAGTGGTCAAAGAGGCCAGGCTAAACTTGAAAAATAACCCTGGATTTTACAGAACATGCACAACTAATAAAATCAACAGAATCCTGCTCCTCCAGGCAAAAATAGCATTGCTGCTCCTCAGCCTCTTTTCGTATCTCCTTTCACAGTTGCAAACCATTGCGGGAGTCTGACACATGACATTTCTCTTCCCATGGTGTCTGTCTCAAGGCAGAATTTAACCTCTGTTATTAAAATGAAAGCCTGTGGTTTGTTCTGGTTCGATGATAGATCCATATTGATACGTGCTCTTTTCTTTCTTTAAAACAATTTAATAAAGTCCAGATCTCCTCTGAGAAAAATAATTAATCAGGCAAAATGTTAATTAAGGAAAACCCAGTGCCCCGAGCTGGTGGCCTCCCTCCGTCCTGGCCCTGCAGCCGTGTCCCGGGGCCGTCCCTGGGCAGGGGTCCCGACCAGAAACAGGAGGGGAAACCTGCTCTGCTGGCGAGAGCTTCTCACGGGAACCCGTGCACTGAGTGCTGCTCTGTTCACAAAATAACGGCAAAACTGAGCAAGACCGAGGAGATTTCATCACGTGCTGAGAGCAGTGTACCTCTAATGTAACGATTCATGCTTAGAAATTAACTTAAACCTGTCTATGAAGAACTCGAGTACTGCTTTTAATTACATGTATTATTTACACATTATATTGCTTTTGGTTCCATGTCACAACAAAATCCATATTTTTCTGCAAGATGCTTTTAGTGAATGATAAATATGGAGCTTTTGGAGAAGTCATGTTTCTCTATTAGCCCTGTGCAACTGTTCTTGATTCAGTTGATTTATCCTCTGTTACAATAATAAAACTAATAATGGACTCCAGGGGCTTATCAATGCATTATTAATAAGTAAGACACATTTTTGCTTGACTTATGCTGGCAAATACTGTATTTTCACGTCATGCAAAATGCTTCTGCAGAAGTGCTTCTTGGTGGGAGGATATTCACGGTATCAGCACTCTCCATCCTCTGGGACTAACCAGCTTATTACTGGTCCAGATCTGAGGAAAATCACTTTAACATGGCAGAGTGTTTGAATTTGAATTGACAATTTTTCTCCCCTCTGGCTTGCTGTTGCTATAGAAACAAACTATTTTTATTCACAGCCCACCCGATCCCAGCACTTTCCACGCAGCAGACTGATGCTGCTCTCGTGGTTTTTTGGTTGTGCGGCGCGGCCGCCGGTTTCGCTGGGCTACGCTGTGGCCGCGCAGCACCCCTGGCTCGCGATGCCCCATCGCGCCCGAGCACTGAGCCCTGGAGCCCCTGAAGCCCCTGAAGCCCCGCGGCCGGTCAGCCCCGGGGCACCCGAGCCCTGCGGCCGGTCACCCGCGGCGTCGCGAGACGCGGAGGCTCTGCAGGGCGGGTGGTGACGAGCCCCCAGGCATGTCCTGCTCCCGGTCCCGCTGCTCCCACGCGTTTCCCGCTTCCCAGTCCCACTGCTCCCACGCGTATCCCGGCTTCCGGTCCTGCTGCTCCCACACGCGTCCTTCTTCCCGGCCTCACCTCTCCCCACCGTGTCCCGGCCCCGCTCCGCTCCCCGCTCTCGCGCTCTGATCCCCGCCCCGCTGCCCGCTCCGCACCGCATTCCGCTCTGCTTCCCGCTCTGCTCCGCGTCCCGCTCCGCTCGCGGCTGGATCCAACTCCGCTCCCCGCTCCGCTCCCGGCTCCGACGGCCGCTGGGTCCCGCGGGCTCCGCAGCTCGGGCGAGATGAGGTTAAACCCACCCCCCCCGCCGCCGCCCCCTCCTCTCCCGGCTTCCCGGAGTTTCCCGGCGGTTCCCGGCGGGCCACAGTGCGGAGGAGCAGCAGCGCTGGCCGCTCCGGCGGGGCTGCCGCGCCAGCGCCCTGGCTGCGTCCTCCCCCGGCGCAAAAACACAGATAAAAACCAGCCTGCGGCAACCAGCCAGTTTTCACAGCTCCTACACAGACAGTAAAAGTTTGAAAATATTATGAACGCTGGGAACAGAGTATTAAAAAACAACAAAAAGGAGCATTGGGCAAAGAAACGAGCAGCCGTGCAGCAGTTCAAAACTCGGTGAGGAGGGGAGGGCTCTGCCTGGCACTGGTGGGGAGCTCGGGCTCCCAAACCCGCACGTGTCCTGCCAGCGGGAGCACAGCACAGGCTTTGCTTTGGGGACTCGCAGGGAGGTAGCATAGAGATTCTGCTTTGCCCAGAATTTGGGATAAACAAACAAACAAAACCCAGTATTTTTGTTGTTTATTTGTATTTTTTCCTTCGTCCTTCTCTTCCTTCGTCTCTTCTTAATCTCTAATCAAGGTCTGTGCAGCTGACATATCTGCCTTGCACCCAGCTGTGCAGAGGACACTGCACCTTCCAGGGGAGCAGGTTAACCCGGGTTTGTTCAGAGCGGGCTTTGGCCGGGGTCCATGTGTGCTGGCATGCAGTGGGACCCGGCTGTGTGCCCCGTGCCGGGGTGCTGGGGGAGCAGTCGCTGCCCGCAGAGCCACCCCTCTCTCATTTCCTACCTCAGCTGCAGTCCCTGGAGGGCGCCCCATCATCGGGAAACACAACACCAGAACCTGGGATGAATCCGATGAGTCTGCCCAAACTTCAGTGCACAGTCTGACCTGCTGCAGAGCTCTGTGTTCGTCCCCACTGAGCCAAGGACAGATGCTGTGGGAACGGCTCGAAGGTGGGAGCGAAGGGCTGCAAACGCCGCGCGACGCGGCAGCTCCTCCCCGGCAGCGCTGGGTCACCCGCTCCTGTGGGCGCCGGTGCTGCTGGCCCGGGGCTGGCTTGGACAGTGCAGTCCCGTGTGCGGTGCTGGCAGCACTCGAGCCCTGCGCTCGCTTCCGTCCTTCTGATTTGGTGAGATCCCACGTAAATGTCATAAACAGTTCTCACATTCCTCTCAGATTGGTGATTTCTTTGTAAAACTGCTGAAAAAAGCAGCACGTACATGTTTGGCAACAGTTCTGATTGCTGAATAAGTGCCACTAATTACACGATCAGTCTATCGTAGCTTATTGCATTAAAAATCCTCCCTGTTAATCAAGACCCACCTGTGCACACTATTTCCAGGGAAGTTTCTGGTTTGCTGAAGCTGAGCTAAGTGTTCTAGTTCTAGCTGTAGTCTAGCCCTTGTGTTCTGTGTTTTTACTGCCCAGCCAGTGATCAATCTGGCGCCCAGTGATCAATATTATTTATCGTCACACTCGAGTCAGACTCCGTGGGTGCCAGTTTTGCACTCGGGCTCCCTCTCACAAAGGCTCAGCCTGACCCTCGTGTCAGTGGCCTGAGCCAGGGCTGCCCGTTCACACTCCGCTCCGCTGCGGCTGCAGTCAGCTCTGCTCTCACCCGCTCTCCTTGGCCATTCACTTGCTTTTCATGCAGACACGGTAGGGCCAGAAGGTTTTCAGAAACCTTCTTTACCTGATTTCTTTTATTTTTTTGTTCTAAAAGAACTTTCTGCCTGGGTTTGTGTAGGCTTGATGCCCAATCTGGCACCGGCATGGTGAGCTTGGGTTGTGTTGTATTTGGGCTTTCTGCTATGGCTTTCAGGAAGTTTGGAGGCCTGAGATGGAGAAAAGTGCCCCTCGGCTTCTCACTAAGGGCACAAGACTCATTTAATCTAAAATCCGAGTCACAAATGAAATAAGATATTCAAAGTTTAAGGCAAGGGCAAAGCAAGAAAATTGATTAAGTTCTGTTTATCTTAATAATGGATTTTTTTGTCCATTCTCAGGTTGAAAGTCGTACAGTTTTTAAAATTTGAAAGATGAGAAGCACAAGAGGGAAACATCCAGTAAAGAGCCCATAATAATTAATGACCTGTTAAACTTTCTCAGCTTCACATGCTGTCACACACGCGCAATGACAACATGTGTATGCTTGCGGGTATATTGAGTATGAAATCTCCCCAAAAGGTAGTTACGGTTATGTGAATAAGCACATGCATAGAGACAAATGAAAAGGTTTAATACATTGAGAGAAAAAGAAAAGCACAGATGACCTGTGACTTCCCCTGCCCTTGCCCAATGACAGGGACACGCGGCTGCAGCCTCTGCAAGTGCCAGTTTGGGCTGGGTGCTCTGCAAGGCGCCTGCAGCTCCAGCGGGCGGGAGCCGCGGCAGCACCAGGCAGGACGGCCGCTCCAGGCCTGCAGCAGCTCCCTGCTCTCGGAACACCCTCGAGCCAGCAGGGAGCTCGCAGGGACAACGAGCTGCGAGGGGACACGGCGCCGCATCCCGGGCCACTCACACGGCCTGCAGTCACACTGGAGGAGGCTGGCGTAAAGCAGAGGTGATCAGGCAAGTGCAAGCAAATGCATTCAATTTAAATTTAATGCGTGTGCATACTGCAGTAACTGGATATAAAATGAGAATTGTGATGGATTTCTGACTCATATTCCAAATGGATGAGGGCAGTTGCTGGCTAGACACACAGGACTGTCCGAAGTGTGTTGTGGTTATTGATTAGTTGTTGTTATCTTTGAGAAAAAGCATGGAGGGAACATAAAGGTAACCACTTCCATTTTGCAGCTGAAGTAATTACATACATTTTTGTTACCTGCACAACGGAAGCATGCAATAACTTTTGAATTCAGTGTACCGTGGAAAAAAATGCTTCAGAATTAGAGCAGTATAACAGCTTATCTCAAGCAGAGCCTGGCACCTGCAATTGCGCAAACTCGTCTAGGTGCCGGGAGGAGGAACAATGCCCAGAGCTGCCCCGTGCCCGTGGGGCCGGCTCACGAGCGGCTTTGGGAAGCACCATCTCTCAGTCCCTGAACGCGGAGCGAGGTGGCACCGCTGGATCCAACGCTTTGTCCGACCACGCTGAGTGCTGGCTCGCTGCTCCACTGGCGTCTTGAAATGCTGCCTCTCTGAGCTGTGCTTTCAGCCAAACAAGCCTTTTGACACAGCCTTGTGATAGCGAAGAACCTAAACTGTTTGCTCAGGTTCACAAAACCCTCAGGCCGGACTCGCCTCAGCCGAGAGGCCTCGCGCTGGGGTGCGATCACCGTCCGAGACTCCAGCTGTGCCCTGGCCTGACCCGGCCCAGGTGCTGCTGGATCTGTGACCCACCAGGAGCCGTCCGCAAACTCCAGAGAAATGGCACCGAGCCCTCAATAGTTGCTTGCAAGGAATGAGAGTGATTTTCCCTCCAAGTGATTTCTGTGGTCAGCTGGGATGAATCCCGAGTACAGAGTGACAGAGGATGCCTGGTGCCGGGTAAGGATGCTGCCAACCCCCAGTGACCAGCTCATCACCAGTAAGAGCAGAAACCTCTGCCGAGACCTTCATGGGGCTGGGGATGTCACACGTGTGTCCAGCACACGCCAAAACCCAACAGAAACGGAGAAGCACATCATAGACACAGAGTCTTGTTATTAGTGTTTAATTCTAGATTTTTTTCCCTTATTTTTAATTTCTATGCATTCAGTTCCTCAGAGAAGGGGCCAAAGAGACAGCGTTAAGCACAAGGTCATTATTTATCCATAAAATTTTACTTTTTACTATTTACCTTTTTCACGTTGAACTATGAACATCTAAGCTCTGCCTTAGCCAGCAGTGCCGGTGGCTCCTCTCACACGGCCCAGGCAGCAGTGAGGGAAAAGTGAAGGTGACTTTCTCTTGAGCTCTTCCTTTGCTGCTGCTCCAAACCCATTTTGCTGGCATTTCTTCTTCCCTTTGTACTTTTGGTGAGGGCACTGAGGAAACGGAGATATTTCCAGTGCTGCTCTGATCGACCTTTTGTCATTTGCTTTGTGAAATGCTGAGGCTTTGGAGAGGAGGGAGGGGAGCAATTTTGCTGTGGTAGGAGGTTACCTCATGTTTGGGAACATCTGCACCTTGCACCTCTTCAGAGCACAGCCCCTCTGCACTACCCTTACCCTTGCTTTTAATTCCCTCTTTTCACAGCTGCTGGCTGCCTCCTCACAAGCCCCAAACCAACATTTCCTCTTACCCACTGCATGTGGAACCGCAGCAGGGCCGGATCTGGTCACCAAAAGGGAACAGAGCTCCTCAAATCCTCTGCCTTAAGCTCTTCCTGCATTTTACATCCTTCCTTTATTTGCTCTGTGACAGAGACACAGCCCTAAAACTCTGCTGCTGTTTTACTTTACCCTGTGCACTGACCTTTCCTAAAAATCAATGCCACAACTGCTGCCCTGCATTGATCCTCCTCCAGCTCATTTAACCAGGCTTAGGTAGAGCCCAGCCTGCGCTTGTGAGGCCTGAGCTGCAGAATCAGCTGCCCCTGCTGCAGCCTGAGAGGGGCTGGAGAGGCAGATAGGGCAGCCCCGAGAGGCGGCAGGAGAGGGGGAGCTGTCAGCCCGGTCCGGAGGGCTGTGTTGGAGTGGGGACGGGCAGGCCTGCTTCATGTTTGCTCTCAGGCTTTGCTCTCTGTGCGTTTGCAGGTCCTGCTGCTGGTGTGGGGCTCTCCGGAGCATCCCTGTCCGCAGCGATGAGCTCCCGGGCTTCCCTGGGAGCCGAGGGCTGTGGGCACGGTGGGGGGCAGAGATGGCAGCAAGTCCTGATCAAAGGGCTGGTATGTGATTTCCATCTTCGGTGCAAATGGCTTCAGCCTTTTAGAGCCCTTAGTTATTAACATATCACTAGATAGAGCATTAATGTAGTGTGTAGGGACTACAAAAAGCAAGGTGCAAAGCGTGTACGGAGGGGGAAGGTCTTTCCTCTCCTTGCTGCTTACGGCCCTAATCAGAAGTTTAGTGATTGAAGTATCACTGGGGTAGAGAGATCTTCTTTCTTCCCCTGGCACAGAAATGCAAACTGATCAAAGAACGGTGCAAATAAAAGTAAAACTGAATGACGGCTTATTAAGCAATATAATTACTGCTTAATTCAACTTGGACTTTACATTTAAATTATCAGTGTAATATCTTGAAAGGGAACAGAATGTCTCAGCTCTGAAGCTCAGTTGTTATCCTCAATTAATCAAATATTACAAGTTTTCTTTGCTGATGACTTTGAAAGAAGCACAGGTGTCTTGAAAAGAGCCTCTAATGGCGTGGGGGGATAGCGCTTTCGTGCCCGCTGTGACTGCAGCCTCCTGCGGCACCGAGCGGAGGGGATGCTCCAGCCGGGGCACCGGGGAGCCTGAGCCGCCCGGGGGTCTTTCCCTTGCAGCTGCAGGCGGAGGTGCCATCCACAGGTGCGCGGGAGCGAGTCCTGCGTGCTCGTGCGGCCGCGGATCACGGTTTGATGCTGCGTGTCGCTCTCGTGCTCTCCACGTCCCCACGCGGTCGGCCCCGCTGGGCCATTCTGGACAGGCTCCCCCACGCAGCTGAGGGACACACGGACACTGCGAGGGCACGTGGCTGTTCAGGGGATGCTGAACGTCGCTATCTCTCTGCTTCCCTTCAGCTCATGCATCCCCTGGGCATGCGGGATTTCACTGATAATGAGAAGTGGGACCAGTAACTGCATCTTGGCCTACTGGATGTGTTTCATTTCATGAGCCCTTGAACAGGCCAAGCGAACACCTCAGGACAGGAGTGGGTTTTGCTCCTTCAGCATCTGTTTCTGTTCCAGCTCTGCCCGCCCCACACAGCTCCGCTGTCGCGGGGGCTCGTGTCGTCTCAGCTGAATGACTCCGGCAAGTGTCACTGCAGTGCTCCAAGTGCAGCCGGCACTGAGAGAAAGCAAATTTGCTCACAAAACCTTGATAAACCAGTGAGCTCCTGTGGCTTCACTTGATCCTTTCCATCCCATCCCCCTTTACTCAGCTCCCACCTCCCACATTTTTCCTGCACTAGGGCCAACTTCCCGCAGTCGCTCTGTTGCTGNAAAACCTTGATAAACCAGTGAGCTCCTGTGGCTTCACTTGATCCTTTCCATCCCATCCCCCTTTACCCAGCTCCCACCTCCCTCATTTTTCCTGCACTAGGGCCAACTCCTTTGCAGCTTCCCGCAGTCGCCCTGTTGCTGAGAGCAGGAGGGATCCCAAGCCGAGGGAGCGATGCCGGGGTCACGCTGGGAAGTGCTGCGCCCGCGGCCCTGCAGCGCGGGAGCTTTTCCTGACGGGGCTCCCGGCTGTCCTGCCCTCCCCGCAGGAGCCTCTCTGCCTTGGCTGTGGGGGCAACCCGTGGGGCTCCGCGAACAGGAATTAAAATTAATGAAAGTGAGGCATGAAGGGTAAGGACTTTTCAAAGCTTTTTTCGTGAGCCAAGGCCAAAGGGTTCTTCTGTATTTGGTGCAGAAATTAGCTTTATAAATTAACAGAAACAACTCTTCCTACCCTTAAATATACTAAGGATGTGTTTGTGTGTCTTTTTTTCGTGAGCACTTGTTCGGCTGTCAGTCCTTGTGGCTTGGAAGGCACAACAATTTTGTGCAGTCACATAATAGGCTCATATTAGGTATAATGGGGCTCATTATGGTTGGATGGGCGTACAGAATTCACGGAAGCTGAGGCAAGGCTTAGGACAGACTGCTGCATTCATGCCAGCCTGACGTCTTTTCCACTTCAAATTTACATTTTTTTCAAGCTATATGAAAATAAGGCATTTGGAGAAAAGGACAGGTAATTGCAGCTGAACTCGCTCTTCCTGCACTGTGTGCAACCCTCTGGAGACGGGGACTGGTTCCCCTCATCCTGTGCCGGGTATCCCTGTGCCATGCAGGGCTGCGGAGTTTGGCTCTTTCCTCATCCTGGAAAGCCCTTGTCAGAAGCCAAGTCTCTCAGTGCTGTTGTTCCAGGGTGCTGTTATTGTTCCATTTAGCTTCTCTCCTCCTTCACCATGTGCACTTGAGTTTAGAACCTTATTTGAGTGCACGTAAATAGTCAAGAATCTAGATTAATATTTTTGAAAGCAAGGATAAGTGTTTGAAAGCAAGGATAAGTGAATTTTTTTTTTGTTTGTAGCTGAGGGTCTTATTTTAAATCACTTGGCTATTACCTTATTGATAATAGGATGATGAAATCCATTTTAATTCAGGGAGGATTGGGGAACATAAGGAATATTTTCAAATTTCTCTCTGCTGAGTGGAAACCTGATCAAATCTCCTTAGCAGCACCGGAATCACTAGCTAAGGGTCACATAAATTGGATAATCCAGTTAGGAACCTTAAATTACATGCTTTGCAATAAATAATATGAAGAGATGCAGTAGACTTTGTACAGTTCTAGAGTGCTAGTGAGAAAATATAGCTCTACATTTTGTCCCAGTGATGCCCAAAGACGTGGAAGGACACGCAATTCACCCGAGTTCATCAATTTGTGCTGTGGACTGGATGTTTTGAGTGTAGGTGCATCTTGGCATGCCGTCTCCTGCTAGAAGCAATGTAAGTACAAAATGAGACTAAATTGTTCCAGTGAGGAGTCTTTAATGCAGATACTCAGAGTTAAGTGGGTAGGGGCGGCGCTCCATTTAGGGGTCAATCATGGTTACAGTAATTTCAGCCAACTTTTCCTCATTTTTTTTTCCCTGGGGGAGAACGGTCTGTGGGCTGTGGCCTGGAGCTGCACAGCACCAAAGTGCATGTCCTGGGTGAGACTGGAGGGATCGAGCAGGGGTGACTTTAACTACCTTGCAACCTTGAAGCAGAGCGGCGAAGTGGCAGATGTCAAACTCTTGTCTTCTTTTTGAGGGGAAAAACATCTTAATTTGCTGTAGGGATCAGCACAGGGAAAAGGTGAAAAACAGTCTCTTTCCTCATATCTGCTGCTTCATGTTGGCGAGAGCTGCCTCTGTAAAAGTAACTCTAATAGTTTGGGCATTCAGCAGCTGGCACTGCAGGAACAGTCCCGGGTCTGGGTGTATTTTAGACGTGTTTAATGAGATGTTCCTTTCTGAAGTGAAAGCTGCACTCAGTAAGTTGTTAGGAGATCACCGGTGTTCCCGTGGAAGGAGCCGTGGCAGCGCTGGGCTGAGCCCTGGGCCCCAGCGCTTCCGAGGAAATCAGGGAGCTTCCAGACGTCCCGAAGCTTCGCTGCCGAAGGGGAGCTGCTCCTCGGCACAGTCTGGTGTCAGCGGCTCGTTACAGTTCTGCAATTACAAACATAAAATGATGCTTGAGGTATTTCAGCTGCCCTTGTCTTACTTCATGCACATGGCTAGCATACGGGTTGACAACATCTTTTATCCTTTTATATACCAATTTCATCCTTGTGCCCATAGGATTACAAAGGATTGCTGATTGTATACATATAAATGTATTTATAAATGTTTACCATCACTTCAATACCTGGTAGTATAAATAACCAGGTAAACACTGAAAGTAAACGTGAATACTCTCATACCTTTACAGTGCCTTATTGTTTTTACGGTGACTTTACTCTTGGTTTCTGATTATTTACTTATTGCATATTTCATCCCTTTCCCTTGCTGCTCCTTCCTGTGCGGAAGTTAACCCCTTCCCTGCAGTGCTGCTGGGCCAGGCTCCTGCAGGCCATGCCGCTGGGTGCTCCTCTGAATACAGCAGCAAAGAAAGGCTGTTTTTAAAAAAAAAACGTGTCAGTAGATGGCACTCATGATATGCAGCAGATTTTGTATGAATTTTGTAGGAAAAGGTAAAATGTATGCGTTCTCTGTGTGTTTTGGCTGGCTGTCACCAGCAGCTCCGCCCTGGTGGCAGCAGGACGAGGAGGCTGGTGCTCCCTCTCCCGTGCACATCTCCCGTGTGACAGCCCTTCCTGTAGCTCCCGCCATTCCTGTGGCTCCTGGCATTCCCGGTGCCGGCCCTGGCATGGGAGCAGTGCTGCAGCAAGACACGGCTTCATGGCTAACACCACAGCATGATCAGGTTACGGGTGTGATAGGACTGTAGAAATTAAGTATAAATGGAGTGTCTAAGCCCCATTTCAGGTTGCCTGGGACAGGTACTTGCTTTGGCACCTCTGCGGGCCGGGGTGGCAGCCTGGGGAAGGGAAGGAGCTGCCGGCAGGGATGGGTGGGAGCTGCTGGGCCAGCCCCTGGGTGAGGGGCTTGTTGTGGGTGCCGAGAGTGGGTCAGTGTGACGGTGTGCTGCTCTCCATCACCTGTGAAGAATCACGGTCACAGGGAGAGGGCCCTGATGACTGGAGAAACCCACCATGACACGAGGTGTCAGAAGGGGAAGGACCAGACCAAGCAGCAGGGCCAAGGGCTGCTCGGCGGTAGGGTCCCCTGGTGCCCAGGGAGGCCAGGGGACACGGGGCAGCACCGGGCGGCCGGGGGACGATGCTGCCTGGGACGGCTGCTAGTGGCTCTGCAGAGCATCCTGCGAGGGACGGAGGAATGACCGGTAGTGCATGGGCTAAAAACAGAAATGTTTCACCTCACATGCTTTGATCCAGCTTTTCTCTTAAAAAGCTCTCTCTTTAATTGCTCAGTATGATGCATAATTTATAGAATTTAATATACAAAAATTATATACAAAAAATTATATACATAAGTATAATTTATCAAGTCCCTTCTTGTGCAGGAGGGGTTGCACTAGATGATCTCTAG